>VJMH01005352.1:0-17647 GCA_009835185.1 Aphanomyces stellatus | reverse complement strand
GCGGTTGAATTTGAACATGTTCATGCCAAGGAGGCCCGAAGCCTTGTTGAACTTTTTGCTGAGACGCATGGGGGCGCAGTTGAGCTGCTTGGCCAGCCAAATGCGGACGCTCGTGCCATCAGCGATGCCTTCGAGCATGCCTTCCTTGAACTCGTTGGAGAGGAAGAAGGAGTAGGTGATCTCGGCAGCCGACCATTCGCCCGTGCGACGGGGGCCGGTGATGGGCTTGACGATGAGACTGGTGGTGGTCATGATGAGGTGGTTGTTGGGGACAAGGAAAATGTGAGAATGAGTTGGTTCAGGTCGACTCGGGTCTCGAAAAAGCTCTGCATGGTGGGCAGCTCATCGACGAAAAGCAGTAGCCCGCTGACGACTGCAATAGTTTCAGCGTACGACTTGGAGTAATGCCCCATTTGTCCCACGGGTCCTCCCAGCGAAGTCCACTCTAGTCCATGAACATTTTGGGCGCGTCGGGATGCCACATTCTATATTCACAGAATAATAAGTTATATGATATTCTGCAGGATCTGGTCGGGTTGAATATATCATATAATGTGATCAGTGTAGGATAACTCCAGGTTATATTCCTTGAGCTCAATATAACCAACTTGGGTCGACTTTTTATTGTTTTCGCAACAACGACCGAGGAAGTGCGCGAAGTCCGAGCTAATTGGACAGCGTCAAAAGATGCCTCGCATGGATGAATTGGGTGATTAACTGCATGAAGATCCTGACCAAAATTTATGTAATTGTGTGTATAAATTGTCGATCAAATTTCCTTGATCAACAATGCATTTGACATTTTCTCCTGGACGAGAAAACAATGTCGTTTAGACCCGCGAATCAACCATGCGCGTATGCTCGCACTGCATTGCCCCAAAAAGCGACTCACCATCAAAATGCACATCGAAAGTGTCTAGGACACATGAACAATATAAAATCGAGTTCCATTCCCTACGTAGTTTGTTATTTAGCGCCGGTGGAACCCACGATGAAGGTCGTCGAGCAAGATGCTGCGATGCAAGATGGATTCTGAAATTGCACATTACAGGATATATCACCCCAATATTCAACTTCGAGTAGTATATATTTTATTACAATATAACGCAACGTTTTACTTTCCCCGACAAGAAAAATATTTTTGGGTTAAAGTGGCATCTAGACGCGCCAAATATCGGACCTCCACAATATATCCTGTAATTCTGAGAAATTATCAGAAATATTCTATAATTTGGTGGTATAGACGCGCCCTCACACCTTACACAACTACTTTTCATTGCGTTTGCCATTACAATGTGTACTGGTTTTCGAATTGTAACCTTCTCCCCTTCGCAAGCAATGACCCAACGAAGAACAGAAGGGATGAAGGAGATATCCAATCAAGAATTATCTCAACGTTGTGTCGTTGGGACTTCTCCGAGCACGGCAAACCTGGTGGAACTTTCAAGCGTCTCTTGAAAATGATTTTGGCGGTCTCCAAGGGAATGTGTCGTACGCTCTTAGATGAACATCCCAGTTTGAATTCTCACTTGTGACTGGAACATAACCGATTCAAACGTGAGGAGTTGAACGGTGCCAAATTGCAGTTCTTGCTTTGAGTTTTACTGTATTTCATCGACATCGACCTATCATTCACCCTCGACATCGTTCACGACGTGAGATTTGGCGATGGTTTTCCAACCACGTTGTTGCAGACGATAGGGTCTTGGTATACCGAGATGACTGAAGTCTACCAAGTGCATGTGGAGATTCACATTTGACGATTAGGCTGCTTACGCCTGACCGTGACTTTACTTGTAAGATAGAATTGTGATTATGTCTATGGTTGGTCAGTCGAAAGTGCAATCTCGTAGACGAGGTCGACTCTGAGAGTGCCTCTCTCACTCTCCTGAAACGATCAAGTAATGTGAATTGGAATGAGCGACGGGTTATTTTTCCTCGCGTGTTGATCCAATGTGCTTTAAATTCTCTCAACTTTTACCCTGCTGCTCTGGTAAAATATAATTGCCCGTCGAATAACCAGACCAACGTATGGAGTCCTCACCTTGGAACGAACGGTCCAGAAAATCACGATGGAAAATTGCAGTCAATTCGAAAGACATTAATTTGCATTGCGCCGACCATTTTTTCGACATTCTTAAGCACGGGTTTCCTCGCGACTTGACAAAGGGCCAAGCAACTTACTCCTCGAAATTCATGCAAGCACCCAACATTGTCCCATGGTCGTGAACGTTTAACCACAAATGTGTGTCATAATTGGCCCACAAGATGAGTTTGGTCCACTGGTGATGGAAATGACGGAGGACATGGTTTAGGAAGAACACCTTGAAGCGATATTTACTCATGCACACGATTTATTCGTAGAAAAGAACCAATGTTCGCGACAACGCCAAAGCAACAACAAAAAAGTGGGCCGCATCAAGTGGCATTTATAAACTTGAACAAGAAACGCACGCCCACATAAAATGCGATCTCGTAGATATTGGCACTGCGGGTCGCGAGAAATGGATTGGCCCGAGAAGTACAATATGCGCATCACAGCACTACAGTTTTCAAACGATGTGATGGCTACCATCATGATGTTTTAGCAAACCACGTCGAGTGTGACGGTCATGGGTCATGTGTATGCAGCGGGTAGGCCACTATCAAAAGATAGGGCCTGCTTTGGATACCACGGCCTGAAAATAATGACGCACGTTTCCAAGCGCGGCGGCACTGACTGTTGCTATCGGCAGGGGATTCACTGCGAACGATGCGTCATGGCTGTAAATAGCTGTCGTTACATCGCAGATGTAACGCGCGAAGTGCAGTGCAATCCATTGTGACTGCAGTGACACGTGTGGGACGATGCGGCCAACTACTTTATTCATTTAAAGGGAGATATAGATGTGAATTTTGCCTTGGTTGAATCGCAGGGACGTCGATGCCGTCTCCACGCAAAGGGTGGTTACGTGTTACTTCGAAGTGCACATTTCTCCATTTAAAATGTTGTGGTACATGTGGGCTAGGAGCGAGGTTGCACCAATGCTAGACGCAGAAATATGGTCGTGCGGAAGCAAGTTGATAAAAAATGAATTCAAATTCAGGAGAAGGACAAAATATATCTCATGTATGTCAACGATTCATGTCGCACGGGTTGACTGTGCGAACAAAGAGACCACTGAAAAGTATGTGAAGGTACTTGTCTATCCCACTCCTTCCGCCCCACCTGCTACTGTGGCTGGTTGTGTCATCGATCGTATCATATCGTACCTACCAACACAAGTACTTCATGAAATTCATCGCCAAGAGGATGCTCCTTGCCAATATAGACAGTTTATAACAGGCACCTCCGGGAGAATAGTAGTGAGTGAACTCTTGAAGCTGTACTGTGAATCGCCGACATGTTGTTGATAAAACTGTCCTTTTGCACATTCGTACTCGTAAGGATCGCTCGCAAGCTCCCGATGAGGTTGAAACCCACCAAACTCCACCACTGAGATGTACTACGTTTGGAAAACTGCGCTCATTGTCGGTCTGTCTGGCAATGGTGAATAGAGTCGTTCCGTACAACCCTTCTCGAATAGGTGTGTTCCAATCGGGAGCTTGCGAGCGATCCTTACGAGTACGAATGTGCAAAAGGACAGTTTTATCAACAACATGTCGGCGATTCACAGTACAGCTTCAAGAGTTCACTCACTACAGTACTATTCTCCCGGAGGTGCCTGTTATAAACTGTCTATATTGGCAAGGAGAATCCTCTTGGCGATGAATTTCATGAAGTACTTGTGTTGGTAGGTACGATATGATACGATCGATGACACAACCAGCCACAGTAGCAGGTGGGGCGGAAGGAGTGGGATAGACAAGTACCTTCACATACTTTTCAGTGGTCTCTTTGTTCGCACAGTCAACCCGCGCGACATGGCCAATGGTGAATAGAGTCGTTCCGTACAACCCTTCTCGAATAGATGTGTTCCAATAAGCGCGGGTTTGAAAGTGAATTGCACAACCAAGCGACCAACTTGATGTTGTCTGGAACTCGAAACAAGGTGCCGTTGCACAAAAAGGGTCTGAGGTAGTCATTGCTGGGTGCTTCAGTATGAATTTTCATAACCCCGGCCCATATTCAAGCAAAAAAAGAACCATGTATGCTCCAGGGGAGATATGCCTTCACAGACTTGGTCTACCATGCTCCAGGGGAGCGATGGGCTTTCAACTACTCTCTCGAGCCTGCATGATGGGCAAAAGTATACTTTAATCTTGTTAAATACAAAATACGCAAAATAGTCAGTCCGTTCGTTACGCAAAAAATATACTTTAATCAAATGAAAATATATGCTAAACAGTCCTCTCGAACCAAAAAGACGGCGTTGCGTCGCGGGTTCTGCTGGGCAAACGGTGCAATGCAGAAGACTCCAACCGTCCTGCCTACGAGCGAAATGACACTCTGGATGTTGGCAAGGCTTGCCGCCGCCGTGGGACCAGCACAAACCGCGCGACTTGGATCGATTCGTGCACCCAACGACGGTGCATTGCATGAAGTTTCCAGCACAGGCCGCGAGATTTGGCGCCGGTGGAACATCGCAAGTGGAAACAACGCGGTCCGCCCTGATAGCCCCGCCGTCAATCGATGCTGGAAAAGAGGAAATAGGACTCGTACCCCATGGCGAATGCAGAGGCCACGACTCACGGCAACGTGCGCGCAGGTTTCCAAGCGGCAGAGTCGTTCGGCAGCGCTGTGGTCTGGACACAACGTGTCAAAGGTCGCTCCGAGGAGAACGACGTCGCAGTCAACGTTGGCGCAGACGCGGTTATGGTTGAGGATATAGGCGAGAGAAAGCTTGGAGACTTTTGTGGTGGCAATCATGGCAGGTTGAGACGACAAGCAGTAGAAATGAGCCTGGAGGCGGTCCAATTCGATAATAACGACCGTGGCACGACGGATCTCCGGACTCTTTCGACATTTCTTCCAGCGAAATTGCAAGAGTGAACAAAACATATGCTGGCGACGCCAAATGAAATTATGTATTTTCCAGCATCCGCTCATTCATTAGGGTTTGGGGAGCAAGGCACACTGTTAAGCTTTCATCCAAAATTGAGTTGAAGAAACGTTGGGATGCTGCAAATTACAATATGTCGACATTGCAATTTGCAGCATTCAGACCATACAAGGGCTGGACCAAACTGACCGGATAAACATGTTATCCGGAAAATTCATCCACCGGAGGCTCTGATTGGCTGAAACTGAAACACCTCAATTGTTCAATTGTCATATGCTGTGGAAGACTCAACCAGAATGTTGGTTGGCCGAGATCTCTTCGCAGAATTTCGAGATAAATAGTGCATATTTAGTTCCATTTTAGCCACCGATACGACTCCCACGTCAAAAGAGCGTCGCGCTTGTGGCTCGCCACACCAAGTTGTTACCACTTGTTCATTTTGCATTTGACCAACGAGCACACGGACCATGCCCCAAGGCCACACCAATGTCGCGTCTCCGCGGTGCTATTTCAATGGCTGCAATCGCTCTGTCATCTGTCCTGGGTGCCTCAAATGCTACTTTCATCGCAAGAAGGGCATCTGCGCTGCCGTGGCATGTCGAAACCAAGTCAACAAACTTGGCGTTTGCGTTGCCCATGGCGCGCGCAGCAACCGGTGCCGTGTGTTTGGATGCACTACAAACGCGCGAGTCCGCGGCCTTTGCCACCACCACACCAAAGTCCAACCGATGCCATCGCACTCATTTGTTCCCAGCGATGGCGAGACGTTTGAAGACTTATCCAACAAGTTTACTCTGTTCCTTTCGGAGCAATGCCTTGCAGGTGTTCCCGTTGCACTCCCTTGAGCTTAAGATCTCAGTCGAGGATATAGGATTGAATCCGACAAACCAGTTTAAGTTGTTGATATACGAGTATATTATAAACTAGCAACTCCACCATGGCAACCAGCGCCACCGGCCCCTGAAGGGGGGGGGGCTTGACACCAGTCGAATAATTCGTATTTGAGTTCCTACATCGGCAATTGAGTCAAGCATAAACAAACACTGCGCAAGGAGCTACTCGACTCGGGGGACTGCATCCCATATGTCCTCTTCGGTCCACAGATTCAAAAGAAATCCTAAGTGGTTTGACTGCATCTCAGTGTAACTCAAGTTAGTTTCAATACTCGACCGTCCTCTCTCCAAACAATAGATGTGTATCGCATTCTTCCCTTCTCCCCAATGGACCATTGGACTTTCGACATCTCGTTTTGCTTCTTCCTGGTTGTACTGTTTAACCGAGTCCTCACAATGAAATGGTGTCGTGAATTAAAATGCAAGTTGCTTCGCTGTGATGGGCAGTTCCATGAGGTTCTCTTACAATATGAGCAACATCGCCACAATGTCCATCGGTTGGCCAACGTTGTCGCAGGCTGTCCATGGCTAGCGACCACGAGTCGGACGATCGGACCCAATTGTTTTGTATTCTGCAATAGGCTAAGGGCTAGAAAAAGCCTTACGGTGTAGAGTTCCACATGCATAATTTCCAACCAAGTCTAGGCGGTCAAGTTGAATGTAAAATCGACACAGCGAGTTGTTTGGAACCATCAATATGAATCACATTCAACAACTTTGCCTATGGGGTCATACGGATGATGTAAATATTGAAAAGTCGCGCCATCACGATGACCTTCACATTCGAAATCATCTGGTGAATACTTGGCCAAACTCTTGGCAACCTGGCCACAGTCTCGGCTTAGAGCGTCATTGTCGTTACCATTTGTCGAGCTTATGGAAAACACATCGAATGCACTCGGATGGTACTCGGCAACAAGCTCACTAGCGGCTAGTTGAACGACCCAGCTGAGATTGTTTGAGGTGCCCTAATAGCAAACTAGGTCAAGGCTGCCTGACGTTGGTATAAAGTAACACAGCCCAACCTCTGGCGAGTTTTATAGTGCGTCGAAGGGCCGCGCGAATGGAGACAATACCGCACTCTTATTGAAGTCTTCTACTGGATTATTTCGCCATGGAGCACACACGATGAGGTTGCGCGCGGGTTGACTTTCTCGGGAGTTTCGGTCGGGGGTATTGGATCGATGTTAATCGAGGACAAAGCAGAGGATTTAAAGTCGTCATCAAGTTTTTGGATCGTGAACAGAAGAGTACAAGTCACGAATAAGATGTCCACTATGTGATATCAACTGGAGAATTCATCCTCGAGGTTGAAACAAATATTAATCTAGATTGTGCATCGGGGTCAAATTGCAATGCCCTCGACAGAAAGATACTCTGGCCAAGTTGACAATGCTACGGGGACGTCGTCGATGTATTGATCGGACAGAATGCTGGCAAACTTGAACGCGAGGTCGTCGAACGTCTCCAACGACCCGACACCCTTCATGGTGGGAACTGGACGAGAATTGCGTGGCATCGGCTTTTCCTTAGCATGACGGTGACAGAGACCGCGGGTTCGTGCACTCATGGAGCATCCAGGCATGTTGCACGGATCGCTGCGGGCGCCATGGGCCAGGCAGACCCCGCGCTTGTTGACTTGGCTCCGGCAGGTCAAGACAGCGCAGATGCCGCGCTTGCGGTGGAAGTGGCACTTGCGACTGCCGTGGCGCATGACAGGGTTGAGGCAGCCATTGAAATGACACAAAAGTAGAGCATGCGACGCGAGGGCACTGTGCACACTCGTCCACATCGGCAGATCGTTTGTCCGGCAATTGCACACTGACAACTCCAGGCGGAGAACGTAGACATTTCAAAGGCGTGAAAACGTATTAATATGGAGAAAATCATGGCCCCTCGAGTAATATTATACAGGTCTCGTGTGCTTTTTTTGTGATCATGGGAGAATAACTTCATTTTAGAATATGGAAGTGTTTATTATAAAAAATTACTCGTATGTACAACAACCCATGAATAATAATTTCGTTGCCCTTCGATTAAAATCATCTAAGTTTGTCTGGGACACGCATACTGAAATCAAGGCATTAACTCGATCGTATTATATTACAATTATGTTTTTTTACATACTTGTAATAAAATACACTTTGATTATATATAACTTTCCAATGGCGCATATAAACAAAGTTGAATTTTGCAGCGATTGCATGATCTTAATCATAAGTTGGCGCGTACTCAACTAAAAAAGTATGTTAAGTACGACAAGAATAATATATTTAGGACTCGTACTTTATAGATCATGTTGCACCCAGAGATCAATTTGACATTCAAGAATCGCTGGTTGGGGTTGAGAGACTGGCGAAGCATGACTTCGCTTAGATCTCTTCGATCTCGATCAATTTCGACGTTGGCGCAATCTTCTCAGCCAGATACCGCAGACTCGTAGCATTGAGGGAGGAAACGGGGGCAGTCGAGGTCTCTTTGGTTCCATCTCCACGTCGTTCGCGGCGGACACGGTCATCGGCTTCGCTGAGAAGTGTCCTGAGGTCAAACTTCCCGCCTTCAGGCAGACAAATGTCTATGCATGGTAGTCAGCATCGACCACTACACGTCGACGCGCAACTGATTTGGCAGCCACTGAGGCCGCTGAGCCCGCTCAATTCGACAGGCGGTGGAGGTGCGACAAGTGGCTGTGGTGGGGTTTCCTTGGCGCCTGCTTTGTCGTCTGCAACCGCCGCGGCGGCCTTTTTCATTTTGCGCTCCTTCCGCCGCTGCGCTTTCCGTCGCTGGATTTCTTGTGTCTGCCGCGCGTGCTCCACTGGACGAAGCGATTGATCATCCCACATGTTCGTATAACGAGAACAAGTAAACGGTAGGTACCCTGCAACGCCACTTCGAGCTTCTTGGACTCGTCGGCATGCTCCAGGAGGACCTTTTTCAGCGTCGATTCCACGTCCAGCTACGGACCATCCTCAATACAAGAACCTCCAAGTCCAGCCACACACCATGCTCATGTCTGCAATTGAAAAGTCTCGGGCCGTGGTGGATTCGAGTGCCGACCCGATTTCCTACGCCATTTGTTAACATGGTCATCAATGCGTGGTCGTTCTGACCTTGAGCTCCGGTGATGGGACCCACACAGGAGGCAAGGTGCCCGAGTCGTAACCTTGGCACAGAGTGTCTTTGCTCTCAGCGGCCGCGTCACGTTGTTCGCCAGGTGTTAAGAACGCATACGGATGCCATTCGTTGTCGTCTCCCCAGTAACCCAGGATCGGTTCGCCGTCTTTCGAGAGCGGTGGCTCCCACTGCGAGACACCCGTGACGGCATTCGTGTAATAGTACGCCTTTTCTTCGTCGCTCCACTGCTGCACCCATCGATCGTACACGTTGTCTTCTTTGGCTTCGGCGCGGGGGCTCGCAAAACTGCGTGTTTGGATTTCAACTTGAGCTTCGTGGGCTTCCGACTCGAGAAGGAGCCACTGGAGCAAGTCGGGCACGATTGGCGAGTCCTAAAATGAATGTTTAGTTGCGTCTTATGTCGACATTGAACCTGCGTCGAAATCCTCGAAAAGATAAACTCGGCAATTTCCGCGTCGCATTGCGCGAGGTCGTACTTGAAATGGATCTTCTCTTTGAGAAAGAGGTAGCTACGTAGCAACATGGGCAAAAGGAACGAGACAGAGAGACGCAGTGTGTACATTTCGTCCATGTGTTGGGAGCTGATCGATTTAAATGCCAAGCAGCGCTTCTTGACCGCTTTTAACTCGGTTTGGACTTCCTCCATGCGGTTGCAGAGCGCACAGAGCTCTTCTTCGACCGTCATTGCCGCCTCCACATGCATCCCAAATCAACTTTTCTTGGTTTCCATGTTGCCTACCTGTTGGTCGTAGTAATAGTCATCGGCGGCGGCGGCGTCATTGAACGATCGGCTGCAAAGGGCCGACATTTGCAATCGCATGCCAGCGTTGCGCTCCGAGATGCGCTGGGCGACAAGCAAATCGACTTTGAGTCGCTATGCCATTTTAATGTGAGCGAAGATACCACAACGAAGTGTTCCTGACTTCGCGCATGAGGTTCATCTGCAGCTCTTTTACTTTTGATGCCATCGGGTTGACTTGGTCATCAACCTGGACGGCGTCGGACAACGGTGTCGCGCTTCCTCCCTCCAGCTCGGCCGCGTAATAAGCTTTCATGTCCATGATGGCTGTAGCCCATGATAGATACGCGGCGTCGTCGGCAGCCAATTCACCTGTTTCCTATTGCATTCCAATCTGAGATTTGAGACTTCGTTGGCAGGAACCTGGGCTTCCAGGAGCGACTGCGCAACCACTTCTTGGAGAATCCATTCGTTCGATGCGAAATACGTCTTGGGATCAAACGGGTACCCGCTATGGTCGCCGTCGTCTTCCCTGGCAGCGTTGTCGTCGGGTGGCATGGAAGGCACGGCGTTCCACTCGATGTAGTTTTGCATGAGGGTGCAAAAGCCATGAAAGTCGTCGTATGCCAACAGCGTCTTTACAAGCGCCTGGGTCTCCTCCTCCTTGGGTCCGCCGGCTTCGTTCGTCACGGCTTCCTCCAGTGCTGCCACAAACGCGGCGGCGTCGCACCCGAGGTCTTGGATGATGCCTTCCAAGAGGCGCTCGGCCATGTCCTTGAACTCAAGAAAGATCGCATTATGCTGCAACGTGTAGCCTTCTTGGGGACCAGAGATGCCGACAAATGCGAGCTTGTGAGTCGACATGAATGCATTCACGGGCTCGAGCCATTGATCGCCCTTGAGGAACTGCGCGACGGCGTCCAAGAGAAAGTCACTCATGCCGCACCTGGCTCGTCGGCGCCCCTTCAAGATCCAAAAGTTTACTTTTCCGAATGGCTGATTAAAGTCATTCGAAACTGGTATCAAGCTGACCAAGTAAGGTATATTCGACAAAATAAACGCTTGATGTCGATATCTTTGAATGAAGGGAAGGATTCGCTGGAGGCGCATGAAGCCAAAGGGAGACAAAAGGAGCAGTGCTGGTGCGTGCTTCCTGCGATGTCCACGCGGCACCATGGCGGCATGTGTCGTGCGAGTAACCGCCTCGGAGATCGAATAGCCGTTTCAGATTGAGGAGTTACACTCGTCGACCGGTCGGCGGCGTATATTGACGGGATGGGGCCGAAGAAGAAGGGGAAGAAGGAGAAGAAGGGGAAAAAGGCCAAAGACGGTGACAGTAAAGAGAACGATCTGTCCCGGGAAACCGAAGCGGAGCGGCAGGAGCTGATCAAGGAAGCGAAGCGGCTCGCGGAGAAGTCCAAGAAGGAGGAGGAGGCGTTCAACGAGTTCCAGCAGCAGCGGGAGAAAATCAACTACTTTTGGATCGTCGAGAAGAAGAACTTGGAGGACAAGAAGGCCGAGTTGCGCAACAAAGAGCGCGAGCGGCAGGACTTGGAAGAGAAGCATCAGGTCGAGATCAAAGTGTACAAGCAGCGCGTGAAGCATCTCTTGTACGAGCACCAGAATGAAATCACGACGCTCAAGATCGGTGCGGATACATGGAGAGAGGGAGTAGTTAATCATGGAGTGACTAGAGTCGGAAACGTCGCTCAAGCTTGGTCAAGACGACCACCGGACGACCGAGCGGGAACTCAAGACGGACAAGCGGTCGCTCAAGTTGGACTTGAAAGAAATGGAGCTGTCGCATGAGGATTACTTGAAGACCCTCAAGCAGGTACTCCGCGACGAGAAGACTTCAACCTTGACGACGCTGACGGCGTAGGAACAAGACAAGCGAATCACGATCCTCCGCCAGGAATTCGAACGGAACGCCAAGGAACTGCAACAGAAATACGAACGGAAACGGAAAACGTTCCGCGACGAGCTCGAGAGCCAGCGGCGCGCCGACACGCAGCGGATCGAGGAGCGCAAGAACAGCCACATTGCACAGCTCATGGCAGGACACGAAAAGGCGTTTGGCGAGATCAAAAACTACTACAACGACATCACGCACAACAATTTGGATTTGATCAAGTCGCTCAAAGAAGAAGTCGGCGAGATGAAGAAGAAGGAAGCGCAGGACGAGAAGCTCATGTTTGAAATCTCGCAAGAAAACAAACGAATGTCGGAGCCGCTGAAAAAAGCCCTCCAAGACGTCGAGCGGCTCCGGAAGAGCATCAAGAGCTACGACGAAGACAAGGTTGCACTCAAGACCGCCAAAGCCGAACTCCTCGTGCTCGAAGACGAACTCGCGACGCTGAGCTGGGAGCACGAAGTACTCACGCAGCGGCATGCCCAAGTCCAGAAGGAACACAACACGCTGCACAGCCAATTCCAGATGAGTTTGTACGACGTCCAACAGAAAAACGGCCTCAAGAACCTCCTCCTCGAGAAAAAGCTCGAGAGCATGGGCGATGTGCTGGAGCAAAAGGACGCCCAGTTGAACGAAGTGCTCTCCCATGCCCAGCTGGACCCATCGATCGCAGGCCAAGTGCGCCGCCGCCTCGAAGACATCATGGAAGCCAAGAACCAAGAAGCGCGAGACCTCGAAAAGGAACTCGCAATTGTCGTCCGGCTCCTCGGCGACTTTACCAAAGCGGCCGAAGCCAAGCTGGCCGAGTATGGCACGCCCGTCGACGAACTTGGTTTTAGTCCGAATCTCCACCCAACGACGTTGCCGCAGCTTCACAAGAAACCCAACAGCGTGCTGCCCACGTCCGTGTCGTCGTCGGCGTCGCCGCACATCAATGTCCAAAGATAAAAACCCAAAAAGCCATATTAATTGTCTTTACGGCGGCGTCAACTCCAACGAGCGACACCCACAAGCGACGTGTCTAGACCACCTTGTACGCGTTGCGGTTGGCGCCGTCCTTGCCGAGCTTCAACTTGGGGTGGACCAACATGTAAATATCGTCGATGCGCGCGTCCAATTGTGCAATGCGCTCCCGCGTCGTGGCTTCAAGCGCATCCATGCGCCCGCTCAACATGTGGATCGCATCAAGGAGCAAGCTCGGGTGCAGCGGCATGGAGGCCAGCTTGGCGGCCACGTCCTTGGCGCTCGCCGCTTGGCCGTACGTCGCGCTCAAGTCCTGGCTCTCCATCGAGATGCCCATTTCGCCAAGCGTGTTCAAGTTCGCGTGGACGTTACTCATGATGTTCAGGTTCAGTTCTTCGTTCGACTCGAGCGGCATACCCATGTTGATCGCGCCTTCTTCGACGTCGTAGGTCGGCATCGGGCCGGCCAATTCCTTGATCCCGTACCGCTTCTTGAAACTCTTCATCCACGCGGGCGTCACGCCCGGCCACGTGCTGCTCTCTTCGTTCTTCACGGGCACGTTGCCCGTGACTTGGGCAAGCAATTCCGCCGCCTTTTGGTGGAGCGCTTCGTGCGTGACGGGCTTCGCTTGGCACTTTTCCGTGATCATCCATCGGTACAATTCACGTTCGACGGCCGGGTACGCTTCGTCGTCGGCGACCTTGAGCGTCTTGCGACGGAGCGAGGCCAAATGTTTGGCGTCGCCGCAAAAGCGCATGATGCGTTCCTTGTTTTTCTTGATGTCGGAAATCTGTTGGCGGGAAATGCCCAAGAGGGCGGCAATGTCCACGGGCTTCTCGCCGTTGTCGAGGCGATGGAGGACTTGTTGCTTCTGGTAGAGGGATACCACGACGCGCTTGCGCTTGTTCGTAGGCACAGGGCTCGCGACCGCCGAGGACGTCGCGACGGCCGCGGTCGGCGAGGGTTTGATCGCCGAGGCCTTTCCGCGTCCACGCTTCCCAGGGGTGATGGACGCACCGGTTCCACCGACCCCCTCACCCGTCTCGTCATCGCCGTCGTCCTTGAAGCCTCCATCGAGCCCATTCAGCCCGTCCGGATATGCGACTTCATCATCCGGTGCTAAGCCCACCACAGCATCATTGAGGTCGTTCATCGGCGCGACTGGCGTTATCCGGTTGAAATCGAAGAATGGCGTCGGATGGCCTCAAAACTCGGAAATTCGAATTCCAGGGGGGAAATACGCATCTCTGATTGGCGGGAATTTAAACCTGAGAACAATTTTGACCAATCGGCGACTGGCCCGCGCACACCAGTGCCAGAACCCGAAGTGTCAATTCCGGAACCATTCCTTCTCCACAACGGGCGCATCCAGCTGGGTGCATCTTGCCTGCAGCGAGACGATGCGGCCTTCCGTGGCCAGTGAGCACGCCAGCTTTCTGCATAGAGACATGGATGGAGAATTGAACGAGAAGCATGCCTTCAAGTGGCAAGCCCGTCGTCTCCTCTGATCTCTCCCCGCGAGGCTGCAGAAAGATACAGAGAGTCTGGTTTTGTCAAATTATCCCTAATATTAGTGTTTGAATAGATTTGAAATAGCTGCGAATAGTGTATGAAAAATTGAAAATTGTTAAAATCACATGCATAGAAACATATGCTTCATTGGAAAGGAGCTAAATCTAAAATAGTGTGAAAGTGACAGTTTTGTTGCCGCCAGCGTCGTCATGGCGGCGCTCGAACCCCGCCTCCGTGAGACGTTTTCCTTCTTGTGCCAACTGAACGAGCTACAAGCGGCTCTGTGTACGATCTTTCCTCCAATGAGCGTATCCATGAAGCATAACGACATGGTAGCTGTCAACCGGAAGCTGCAAGACCTGGGTGTGTCGTTCATGAGCACCGACCCCGAATTCGTTCGCTTCCTCTTGGCCAATCTTCGGTGCACCGTCGCGGACCTTGAGGAAGACTCGCCGCGTGTTCGATTGAGCAGTGACGAATTCCACGATTCCTTTGACGTTGTGGTACGTGGAAGCGTCTCCCAACGTGCGGCGTCTTATGCAGCCGCGCAGACAGGACGGAGCAAGCTCCCGCCCACGGCGATCTTGGAACAACGATTGCTCTCCTCCATCCAGGTCTGCCTTGTCCTGTCGATTTCCTGACTGATCGTTCTAGTTCATCCTCCTGCCCGTTCGGCAATGGGTCGAGCATTACAACGCCGACGAGAAGCGATCGGACATGGATCCCTATTCGCTCTTTGCCGAGTACAACGAGCACAACACGCTTGCTGCGTACATGCAGGAAACATCGTACGTCGCCGTCAATGCGATTCCACCCTTGATGGATGCTTGTAGCCCCCAGGGCATCCGCGACCACGCACTGGCCTTCCGGCGACAAGTCGACGAGGTCTTGGCCTCCCGCGACCGCGGCGCGCTGTACCAGGCATGTCGATCGTCTCATGGAACAGCGTCATCTCACGGGCCGACTAGAAATCCGCGGCGTTGCTTGCACAGTTCCCCATCGTGGCCTTCCAAGCCTCCGTCATTCGGTGCCTCAACCGCGTTGAATCCGATATCTTTGGCGACATGATCGATCCATTTGGCGGGCCTGTGTAGGGTTACATTCCCATGTCCATGCCTCAGGACCTTAGGATTTTCTCTTCGATAGATATTGCCGCGCGACGCGGGAAGCGACCGAGAATTGCTTTGAGAGCCACCCTGGCAACTGGGACGCCTTGAACAAAGTCATGACCGACGTCGTCGAGGCGCAACGCCGGGGGCCAACGGGCGATCAACAGGAGAGTCATGAGCAGGACGACGACGATGACGCGGCAGTCGATCAACGACCGTCAACTCCAGGTGAGAGACGGCGGCACATACTGTATCCGCCGGAGGTGCTTGGGCTCATGACGGCGGAAGCAGGCGACGAGCGGCACCTCCGCAAGCGACGGGTGTGGACCGCGGCCGAGAAAAAAGCCCTGCGCGATGGCGTCCGACGCTTTGGCGAATCAAATTGGAAGGCCATCAAGATACACTACAAGAAGGAGCTCATGCACTGGACACCCCAGCTCATCAAGGAGAAATACCATGCAATGAAGCGCGCCTTCCAAGGATAGGAACCAGCATGTAGATGTGTATTTATACAGAAGAGACCATAGACAAAGGCTGCGTGTGGGACTCGCATCCAAGGAGTCTGTCAAACGCATGGACCCAGACACACACTTGATGCCGGTTGAGATTGCAATTCGTAGTATGCTTACTAGTAATCCGAGCTCACTACGTAGCGTACTACGTAGCAGTGATGCAACGAAGGTCGTCATGATCAACCAATGAAATTAAAATAATATCATTGTAATTGTATGGCACTGCGAGTATTTTATTATATAACCAGTTCAGAACAAGGAATTCAAATCAAGACGCAAGCGCCGAGCGCTGTGTAGACGCCGATGGAGAAAGCAATCCCAGAGGTGCGTGTCTGGCAATGGTAGCCGCGGATGACAGCGACCTTGCCTTCGCTTGACCTTTCGCAGGCAGGGTGGCCCTCGGGCCGAAGAATTCATCCAGGCATTGTAGTCGTTCATGGATGTCTTTGGCCTGCGACCGTTGGACGACCCATTGGAGCTTGTTGTGTGCAAGCAGTGCTCGAAACCTATCAAGGTAGTGCGCATGGATGTCTACACCGTCTTCTTACTTTGTTGGCCGATAGAAATCTCATGCGCGGGAACACGTGAAGTTGTGTCTGCAACTATCCGACATCAACCATCTCATGCAACCCCTCGGGGTCACAACGGAGGAACAACGTGCCCTCGTCACGCATGCTGCAACCACTATCGCACAAGCCACACCAAGTACGTATTCGTTTGTTGTGTCCGCATTGTGATAACTTTTTTCCTCAGGGAAACCCTTGAAGCCGCTTCTTCCACTGCATCAACTCGGTCGGTTAGCCGTCGGGGAGCAATACAAGCGACAAAACTTCAATCGCACTCTCCTTCGCGACTCCACGCGACAAATACTCTACGGAAAACCTACTGCCGTGGTCCAAAAGGACATGGGGAAGCCGAACACCAAGCAAAAGTCGGCCAAGCAGTCTGCGGCGCTGCCAGCGAAAGGTTCCAAAGCCAAAGGAGCTCCAAAAGTAGGCAAAAAAGTGTCTGTGGATTCCGCCACCAAGCTACTCAAGACGACAAAGGCACCAGTAGCAGTACTGGCGGCGCCGCCAATGAAAATGTCGACGCCAGCACTCCCTCCACCCAACCCATTGGTCCTTGCGGATGCTTCCATGACCAAGAAACCCTCTCCACCGCCATTGACGATCCCAACAAGCCATGCATTGTCGCCTCTGATGCACCAGCAGCCACTCGTGACACCCGTCGCGAGGCCTCAATATCCCCCCAAAAAAATCAAACGCTCGAAATTCAGTCCCGAGTTGACGTTGGCGTATGCGAATGCGAGCATCAACTTTCAACCGAATTTGAATTTGAGCCATTTGGAGAAATTGAATCTGCCTGTCGTGGCCATGCCGAGTGCCATGACCACGAGTCCCAAGGGCGAGAAGCGAGAGACGAAGAAGCCGAAGAAGATGAAAACAGAGCATGGGCACAAAAATGCAACAATATCAAATCCACTGGCGCAGGCCGCGGGGCTGACTCGGACGACAGCGTATGCGTGGCAGGAAATCCAGTTCCCCGACGTCTTGGCCACGACCCACGAGATGGCCAGCGTCGACGAGAGCTCCAATTTGTTGGATGATTTACTCAAGGATTTTTAGAGGTTTGAATTATTTATGGACTGGCCAGTAATTTGTTTATTATCATCTCCACAACGGAACGCTGTGTACCCACCGACAACACGAACGGATTTATCATCGCTGAGGGCTAGTTTTGCATTAGGAGTGTATTGAGTGAACGCCAGATTATTGTGGAAGACTGCCACAAATGGTAACTTTCCAGTTTGTCAATTTGGACGACCAAAACATGAAACGCTCTCAGTGTCAATGGGATACGAGCTTGCTGCATGCCATATACTAGTATACT
>VJMH01005351.1:0-11114 GCA_009835185.1 Aphanomyces stellatus | reverse complement strand
CCTGGGGCTGTGAGCCCTCTGGGGGAATTTACTTTGTATTTTGCTTTGCACCAAGAGCGTTGCAAGGTCCGTCAAGTGGAGACGCAACATACTCACAGACTCAAGGTGGAATCTTCATGTCAGCATCGCCATGGTTTCAATGGGTTTGTCTGAGTCCCTGGGATGGACCCTTCGTGTTGCTTAGCCCAGGATGCAACACACAACTGAAAACAACTTGTCTCAATCTGGCCGGGTAAAAATTCAATCATTCTATTGACGAAAGAATTATCCAATTCCAAGATTGGAAATCAAGGGTGTGTACTCGAAACTCAAGTTTTCTCCGACTTCAATGACATTTTGATTGAAATGTTGGTCATATCGACCAGCATTGTTGCACAACTTGAGCCATATTGGACGATTAGGCGGTTCTGCTCGATCAAACTTCCACCATTTCAGTATGAATAAGAGTATTTAAAGTGATACAAATCATACATTTAAATCATAAATTTTCAAAACGACTACCTATTATAAGTATTCCATTGTAATGGGAAGCAGAAGTCTGCACGGGGGGTATATTTTATCTGTCAAGTCACTCCACTCATTGCTTCGTATTGAAAACTTACATGAGATCTCTGGTAAAAATGAATATGTTTGGTTTCGACAACAGTGCGGATATTTTTGGACGGTGACATCAATGTTTGATTCACAATCGCGTGAATACAAACATATCGGTGGGACTTTGTTTGCATAAAGAAAAAATGCCTTCAACATTTTATTCCCTAATTCAAATAGCGTTAACGAATAAATAAAATTGAAGCTCGAAATCCAGGTCGAGATTCAGGACCAAATTTGCACATGAATGAAAAGTCGACGTGATTTCCGATATTTAGAATTCCAATCGTTACAGTTTTTTTAATTGAAGTTCAACTCGATTTGAATCCAGTTGAACTGGATTAGGCTGGTTCTATATTCGAGATTCAGATTGTTGCAATCTGACATTGCGAATATTAACCTCTATCAAATTTCTATTTTGGAGGTAAACATTTGAGTGAGTTTGGAGCACTTTAAGATGTATAGAGGATCAAAATTTTTTTTAAAGTTTAATTACAAAGAGCGCTCTCGATCCAATTTCGTGGATCGATCATGATGCAGTCTCGCCGCCGGTCAAAGTTTGCAATTGCCTTGGAAAATATATTTATGGACAGTGTGTGTCCCATCGTTTTCCGTATCACACGGTACTAGTAAGAAAGAGGACCAACGTCGTTGTGTTGGCATTCCTCAAAACCCCGAGTTGTCGCGAAACTATTCTCATATTAAAGTACGACCACAGAATATATATATTTTCGTGTATATAGGAATCATCGCGTGCCGATTTACACCAGGAGGGAGACCAAGACACTCCCCACAACACCCCCAATAACAGCCAACGACGAGCTGCTACTGGTACGAGCAGGCATCGTTGTCGAGGGCGCCATAGTCGCAAGCGACGTAGAAGGCGTTGCGACGATGGCCTCTTGGGTCGTATTGGGGGCATTCGTTGTATTTGGTATGGAAGGCGGCGGGGTCGTCGGGTCCAGCGTGGGTGCTGCCGTCGTCGTCAATGGAGGAGTTGTTGTGGGCGGCGGTGATGGGGTGGTAGTCGTGGGAGCTGGTGGAGGCGGGGTCGTCGTTCCAGGTGGGGGAGTTGTTGTGGGGGCCTTCGTCACAGGTTTCGCTGTCGTTGGCGCGGATCTCCACAGTAAAATCCCTTGGGCCACATCGCAGATTGTAATCATGTTGGGGGGGCAGCCTGGCGTTTGGAGGCAGTAGTTGTTGCAGAGGATGCCGTCGCGGGGCGGGTCGTTCGTGGCTTTGCAGTTCATGTACGAACACATGCGGCCAGTGATAGAGTTTATATAGTCGCCTGAAGTTGATTTATTCCGAGCGATGTGGTGGTCGCGACAGAACGACAGATTTTTTCCGACAGGTTGTTGAAGGCACCCATATAAATCAAAATGTGTTCCAAGTGCGCGTCATAAATCTTGCGCCAACAGCTCCTGGGATAAAGTTAACTGGTGAAGGGTTGAGGTTGATTTGTCGGGTTAGAGTAAAGTGTGTTGGTTGGGTGTTTAAGTTTTGACTCGCACTTGATATTGCTCGTAAAGTGTAATGGGTTCAACCAAAGTTTTGAGGTTGGATTATGCTAAAAATATTCCTCGGTGCCGCTAGTGGACGATCTTGGGAAAATGCACAGAAAATTTGATAATCCTTGGATATACTGCTATGCGAGTCGTCTTTATATTTATCCTCCCTTGTCCTGGACTCCTTCCCGACGTTGTAGATGGCAATGATTCCTCTCACTTGCGCATGGCGCTGGTATTCACGCCTGGGCAAGACATGGTTACATGTGACTGCCAGTCGAATCGACTTGTTGCTGCAGTAACTCGAGGGATAATCCATCATGAGTGAGCAAATCATATCTGGGCACCACATTTCACAAAGTTGTGTGTTTCGGAGCACGTCGTTCGCATGGAGCAAGGATTATTCTTAATTTGGATCACGGATATTTTTGGGTCAGTGGCATTATTCACACGATCTCCAACAGGTGCAGTTTGTGGGCGGATGCTCTGTCGCTCGCTTTCTACGTGTTAATTTTTTGCGTTGCGACGATATATTCTCGTATTTTGTTTGTCAATGTACGACTGAGTACTCCGTCGAGTTCTTTGTACTTTTTATCTGTGCTTCTGTCGCTTTTGGCTTTGTCCCGTGGAGGAAGCCATCAACGTGTTGCATCAGGGACTTTGGTTGTTGCCGACAGCTTGTACTCACCGCGCGTCTAGTTGTTGTAAGGTGCACTCAATCTGGATTCGAGCTGCGGAAGCCGCCTATTGCTCGTGCTGCAATGTATGCTTCCAGCAAACCCTTCATCGCGTCATTGTAGCCACCAACTTGGACGAATGCATTTTCAATGTCGTGGATGCTGGGCATCACAACGTCCAATAACAATCGCATCGTTTTGACATGCACGACACACGCCATGTCTCCAATCGTGACATCGCCCACGTCATTCAAACGGCGTTGGACTTGGCTCTACGATACGTATTTCAACGGCACGGAAAACCAACAGCCCTTAAACGTCCCAATATCGACCTTGTGGTCGCGCAAGAAACAAAGCATATCGAGATGACCAGCCAATGCGGCGCCATAGAAAATGGTGTCAAAATGTTTGGCAAGTCGCCTTGATCCTGGGTCACAAGGAGCGTGGCAATGCCAAGGCAGCCAGCGGCCACTGCCATTCGCACACACGTAGCATATGCTTGCATATCGTATCGGCACGAGCTATCGTTGCGCTTGAAACTAAAACAGCACGCCAACGCGACGTTGTCGTATGGATCCCGTACAATCTGGTAGAGAAGTGGCTTGGTGTGAGCGGTGCTGTGGTCGAGCAGGAGACTCACAACGTCAAAAAAGCCCTTGCGACTGGCTAGCTCGACAGCACGAATCATCGTGTCGAGGTCGTAGTGCTGTACAATTTGCGCCAGCATCTCTGAATTCCCAGCTTCGACTGCAGCCCAAATGGCGTCCGTAAAGTCATCGGCATCGTCCACAAAAAGACATCTCGGCAAAACACCAGGATCTCCGTTTGGCCAGAGGCAGAAGCCAAGCCCGTAGTCGTGCGAGCATATCGATGGCTGTCGCCTCGAGCGATAAACCCCATGGAGTGCGCGAATTGCCCGAGTTGCCCCGCAAGAGTTCTGCGAGCGCATTTGGTGGCGCATCGATACAAAACGTGTCGTAGCAATACTGGGCCACGCGGACGTCGCCGGATTCAGCAGCGAGCCGTAGGATTGAAGAGGCATATCGATGCTCATCGAGGACGATGCCTGCAGCATAGAGGTAGCGTAGAAAGTCAAGCGACCCTAATTTGGCCGCCAGTCGCACAATATCGGCGTGCGACACAAGTGTGAATCAAGAAATCCAACGTCAACGTGTCGTGGACGTAATCACAGGCGAGAGGCACCGTGGTCTTCATGGGCGGGACGCAATCAAAAAGCAGAGGGAGGCGAGTGGGGCCAAAACAAACCAGCCAAGGCCCAAGGAGAGCAGCTGCTTCGTCATGGATCGAGAGGGTCGTGTCCAGCCATGAGGCATGAGTACGCCCGAGTCGCTTCAATGAAAGAATGTCATAGAAGATGCCATCTTGAAAGGCAAAGATCAACGTACGGACCTCAGCTGTTGGCAATCTGTGAAATGGAATCCTGGCGACGGATGTGGTATTTTATATCTGGGACATGTGACCCCGTGAATGTATGTCGTTATAACCGAACAGCAGGAGAATTCCAAGCCAACATCTCGCTTGAAAAGAAAATCACGCATGCACCACGTCGCAAGAAAAAAGACTAAACGTAAAGACTAAACTTGGCAAAAGAACTCACTGTATAAAATCCTAAAACTAATGGCAAATGTATTTATTGCTCTTGTCGTGTTCAATTAACGACGGCAGTCATGACAACTGTCGATAAATCGCAAATCGCAAACAATCGATGGGGCATCAAACCAAGTATGCTATTTTGTATAGTGGTCTATAGTCCATATACTGGGGGTTCTGGGTAGGCTCATGCTTGGACTCGACCATTTAGCATGTCCTTGCAAAACCGGATGACATCCAGGTTGTTCGAGCTCATTGAGAGTCGCTCAAGCGGATAAGTATGTCGCCGAAGATCAAAGTCGAGCCCTGCTGCATGGAGATATTGTAAAATCTCAAGTGACCCTAGCCTAGCGGCCAAGTAAACCACAGAGAAGTTCAAGACGAGATGGGGGTACTGCGTCGTCAAGAAATCCAACAGCAACCTGTCGTGGACGTAGACACTGAAGTAGACGACCGTACTTTCCATGCGAGGGATGTAGTGAAAGAGCAAAGGGAGGCGGGCAGTGCCATAGATGGCCAACCAAGGGCGAAGGAGCGTGGCGGCTTCGTCGAGGCGGGGCGCAATGACGTCTTTCCACCTGGACACAGCGCGCCGCACATGCAGGACTTTGAGCTTCTTGAGTGGGAGCATGTCTTGAGGAACACCGTCTTGAAAGGCAAGGACCAAGGCGCATATCTCAGGGATACAAAGCACGTGTAGCAGTTGCATCTCTTGCCCTCGATTGCGTGTGTCTGGAAATGAAGTTTTGTGTGTGTGTGTGTGTGTTTTACTTTGGACGAGAGGATAGAATGTGTGTCTTGAACACATTCTGCACTGCCGAGAAGGGAATTGGCACACACATTCTCGAGTGCCACGAGCCCAATTCCGAATCGTGATAATCGATACCCATCGGGTTTATGGCACCACTGTCTTGTGAATTTTGACGTCGTCAGCATCGATTAATCAAGCAGGAACGTCTCGTCATTCGATTCAAGAAACAACACCCAAGAATAGCAGTGCTCACAATTTCCTGGCCTCAGCAACGTAAACTCTGGTGCCTTCAATAGACCCCTAAAAGTGCACACGCAAATGATATTCCCCAACAAATCGAACGTTACCATTGCCAATCCACTGGCAGAACAATGGTACTAAAGCTGCAACATGCATTAATACCCACTTAAAGGAAGTACTGAGGGAGATGTTTCGGGTGAAAATTATGTCGTCGTACCTGGGAGGTCGGTGTCTAAGAAACGAGAGGAACTAGCGAAATAGACCATAGGCAAGCTAGAGCAAAGGAAGTTGAAACTGGTGCAATGTCTGCTGGGTAGATTTTACTGCCGTGTGGCAACACATGATAAACACAACTTATCAACATTTCGTAAATACTCTCTTTTTGCAACGAGGTGCTTTCATATACTATATTCGTACTCATCCTTGACGATGGCTGTTTTTCCTGCTTTTTTGGATACATATCGCCACCGGAGAAACACGAGTGTGGCGATAATTGCAACAATCGCCAAGGCACTCACGAGTGTAATTTGACCGAGTGGCCACGCTGATGAATTTTCAGCAACACCTTGTACAACCGGCTGCCCAGCTGTCGGTAGATTGGTTTCTGGCAGAGCGAGGGGCGGTTTCACTTCTTCGCGACGACACACCGACAAAGGCATCGACGAAAGCAGTGATGTCATGTTGCCATGAGACTGGTTGCAAGCCAGAATAGTTTGATTGGTTGCGTTGGTGTAATCAATAAACAAACAACCCAAGCGGGGGCTAGATGCATTTTGCTTGTAGAGTTCCACCAAGGACAGAAATGTTTCGTCAAACACGACAAATTGGCGGATGGGTGTGCGTTTGGCAGAGCTAGCGAAAAATATTAGCAAGGTTAACGGCATTCGCATAGTCACTGTACAAGTAGGCTAAGCGTTTTGTGAAATTGACGTTGGCGATGGTGGCTAAATTGGGGTTGTTGTCGAGGTTGCTACAAAAAAGTACGTAAGAGAGAGGGTTCGGGGCACTAAATACATTTCTCTAAGGCGTGGCAGATTCAAATCTGTCAAGTTGGTCAAATTGTTGCCCGAGAGATCCCTACAAATATCATAATCGGTAAATAATGAATTGTAAACAGCGCGTACAATACTTCGAGTTCTGCCTGGAAGTTGCGGAATTGGCGCAAATTGTTGTTTCCAAGACGTCTACATGTCAAATCGACGTTTTCAAAACACCATGCAATGTCACACGTACAATTCTATGATTGAGAGGGGCACATCAATACGATTTAATTTATTGGAATTGAGCGTCCTACAATCCAAACAAATTAAACATTTACTTTTGCCACCACTGGGACGTACAGGATCGATAGTGAGGCAGGCCATGGAACACGGTAAAATTCAGTAGCGTTCAGTGTGCAATTGATCAACGATCTACATATAAATTAGATTCCAATTTAGGGAGCACTTCAACGTACAAATTTTGAAGTCGCGGGGGTGGAATGAAATCTCGAAGCGTGAAATTCGGGGCACAGTTTTCCACGCGCCTACACAGCCTGTGATTCAAATCAATTCACATCATTTCGTACAGCATGGTCATGGTTGGAATGTCGGAGAGATTCCCAATTCCATTAATGCCGGCGGTTACGTGACCAAACTCAACAGTCGTATTGGTGTCAACTATGTCAGAGAACCACTGCGGCTGACATGTCTTGGGGTTGATGGTGCACATGACGACCTTGGAGAGGGAAGCCCCCGGCTCCAAGCATCGGCTTCGATCGGCCAGGAGAATGCCTGATCCTGCGGGATACCAATGGTCGTCAAACGGACAGAATGTAGCTTCTTGGAGGAAGCGGATGTCTCCGTAGGCGCTGGCTACATGGAGGCAGCTAGCAAGGAGGACGCCAGCGGTACAGAGTCGCTTGGCCATCTTTGCCGATTTGTGCTTGGATCAGGGTCGCCGTGAGACACTCGATTTTGTGGTGGAAATAAATTAGCTTGGATTTGATATGGAATTAGAAATTGATTTAAATAATTCCACGACCGAAAGTATCACCCAATGGCATCGTCGTGAGTAACTCGTGTTGACCAATCAAACGAAGGCAACGGGACAGCCGGATCAAAACCTGACAGTGTGCTTACAAGGGACGCTGCAAATTCCGTTTCGCCTTCGCACTGTGAATACATCGCCTCGATTGTTCATGAAGTACTCGTCGAGCAAGTGCGCAAAAAAATTATTGTGAGTTTTGTTGGCCAAATAAAAATTCTTATCGACGAACGACACCAAATTCGAATTTGAGAGGCGAGAAGATTTTCTATATCAGGTTTGAAGTGAACTTGACGTTACTCTGAAGAAAAATCTCAAAAACGTTGTTATGATGCTCGTATCTTGCATGTTGCGAGCGACGACAGCTAAAACGTTTGCTCGGTGAGGAGTGAGCACCATACTTTCCATGAAAATGGGGTTAATTATATGTATCCGCTCTTGAAACTTTCGAGAGAGGCTAGTAGTTTCAGCTGCAATCCGTGCATGTATTTGGTGTTCGTTACTATGTATGGCGCTACTATTTCGAATCGAAGAAAATGTCTTGGTACCCAAGCATCAACTGTTCATTATGGTTGACAAGTAGACACTCCATAAGTGACAGGATATTTTCCAGGGCACATGTTAGCCAGCCATATTATGGAAATTTAGATACTACGTAGTATGAGTCCAACAGGATAAATCCGGCCATACACTTCATGGTAACATCGATATGAGTGTTGTGCTCGAATTCATGGAATTTGCTCTTCCATCAGGGTCAATGGAGGAACAACATTGTCAGTTCGCGGTTGGATGATTCTAATTGTCGTCCAGCAACGTCAAATGTATTACTCGCCAACTTTTGTGTGCGGTATTTCGCCATCAACGGACCGAACGAATATCTTGTGGTGGGAAGGACGGTATCTGGTGGCAACTCAAACGCAATCGATGGACCCAAGGCATTTCAGACTGAATGCCATCGACGATTCATGGAAGGATTTCAAACGGAATGATCCAATCGGACCATTTGGTCAACATTTAGTTGAATGGCATTTCTCAACGAGATGATGCGATCTCTTTTTTTTCTTTTCATTGACATGAATAATGTATAGAAACGATAGAATCTGCAGGCTCTCAAGGAGACCTATATATCAGTGCATGTCCGTTGCCAATATGAAGTTGTTGAACACGGCTTTCTACGCCTGATTCATCGGCTCTCTCGTGCTCTGCACGTCGATACCAGAGACCAAATATTAATTCCTCCCTCCGATAAGAAATCGAAAAAAAAAGCCAAACATTCACAATGATCCCAGGGTAATAATTTTGTTCAGGCCATGGTCGCTGTGGACTTGACGACAGCTCAAACCAAACCTGATACATTGATAAGTGCAGTGTAAAAATGCCTCAGGGCTGGTCTGGTTGCCTCAACCAATTTTTTGGTCAAAATCTTTTAATGACTTTTTCACACTTTTTTCCCAATATTCCAAATTCCATAAAAAATGGGGGTCTGAGGTCGAGATATTTTATGTTACCATAAAATAGCACATATTTTATTGCACAATTTTGGTGTCCCGACACGACATTTTGTTAAAAATGCTTCCTCCATTTCAAAATACTGGTTACACTTTACTCCAAAGAACTTTTCTCACCCATAAATCGGCCAAATAGAGCCTAAATAGGCTTAAAGTGTGTCAATGATTTTGCTGCATCACAAGTATTTTCGGATTTGTTTTATTGGCTGTGGAGGCTGAGCTTTGGTGCCCCGACGAGCACCGACCGGGGCGTCAAAACTTCAAAACGACGCCACTCATTCATTTCTTCTTTGTGTGCCTTAAAACAACTTGCAATCGCTTCGTCTGATTGCGTATATACGGCTAGCACCCTTCGAATCCAACATTTTGTTGCGGCTAAGTTACGGACAATACAAGATGACAAACGCTCCACGACCGGTTGCGAGCTCACGGACGACAGACGGCAAAATATCATGGAGTAATCACTGAAACTAAATGGGAACAAGGCATATTTGCTCCCTCACATTAAAAAGGATAAACTTGCGAGGAAGGGGTACTTGTGCTGAGTCCAGCTTGTGGCCCTGATGCATCTGCTGCTATCTGTGCAATGGTTGATCGTATCGACTACGAACGTCGTATAGAGATACTGAGTGATTTGTTTGATGCAGGCTGCTCTTTGGAATTGACAGCAAATTCAATCGTCGAAATATATGTGCTTTGGTTTATGACATGGAGACATCGGATGACGACGAGGATATGTACCATATCATGTAATAGTTTGTCGTAGATGGCTTGTTTTGAATAAAAAATACAAATCCTGCCTGATTTTGAATACAATTTCCCATATTATTTTCCCCTCGAAATTTTTGTAACGCGTATTTTGAAATGGAGGACGTAAATCAAATTATCCAAATATTTTGCCATATTTTGGCAATTTTGTACCACAATTGATGGCATCCAGACCAGCCCTTAACGAGTCCACAACAGAATAATTAACGATTCAAAAACGACATTCCCATTCGTCCTTGGCTGGCATTGCATCAACCGCCGTATTCGACACATGCAGCCACTGCACATACACAACAGCTGCTACAATTCCCAAACCTACTAATGCACCCACCACCGCGAGCAAACTTAGCTGGATTGCGTCATCTTTGGCGCTTGGACTTTCTTCACCAACGACTAACATAAACATTATTTCCGTGTCAAAAATCAACCGGTACGAGTACCTTTTCGAACACATAAATTGACGGAATTCACACTCGAGGTATACATAGGCGTTAAGACGCCCTTGGCTTTGGCACAAGTCTCGCGATAGGCTTTCGTAGCTGAGATATTGCCTAAAATTGAAACACCCCGCCCAGCCTCTGATACATTGCCACCGACTAGTGCTCGGATTGCGCCAAACGTTTCGTCGTTGACAATAAAACTATTGAGGGGGGTGCGCCTGACGGAGCTACAGACAAATTGAAGTTAATTTAGGATAAAATAATTAATGTACAAGAAATCAAGTCTCTTTGTCACCTGCACGTCGGTCAAGGTGTTATTAATTGCATGGACCACTCTCAGCACTTCACACAAGTATTCGAGGCGGGGCAAATATAACCCATCGAGACTTGTCATACTATTTGATGAGAGATCCCTAGGGTGACAAAGGACACACATGGCATCTTCGGAGGCGACGCATGTTTGGTAGAAGTCCATCATAATAA
The DNA here is from genome assembly GCA_009835185.1 of Aphanomyces stellatus. NCBI lineage: Eukaryota > Oomycota > Saprolegniomycetes > Saprolegniales > Verrucalvaceae > Aphanomyces > Aphanomyces stellatus. The sequence continues at coordinate 512 of VJMH01005351.1, read as the reverse complement.
CGCTTAGCATGTCTCGAGACACTCACAATGTTATCGAATCGGAGACGGTCTCAAATTTCTCCATCGCATTGCGATTTATTTGTCTAAAACCATAATAAGTTTTTGATTTGGGTGTTGGATTTACAATTCTGTAACTGTGGACGGGAGCAAAAGTTGTGTGCTGTTGTCGTTCGTTTGGTTCTTGATCCCATACACGCGAAGGACAGTCTCCCGACCGAGTGCATTATTGTTAAGTGTCCTACAGCAATGTAGTGTAAGTGTCCCGACAAAATAAATAAACTCCGTGCGTACAAGGCAGCAAACGACACGGGCCAATCCATGTTGTTGAATTCGGTGGTGTTGAACGTGCAATTCACAAACGACCTATTCCTGCATGAGTGATCGACCGCACAAAGCGCCGTCGTCGTCGACGGAGTGTCAGCGTTCAAGCAAAGGCGGCGATCGGCAACGAGAATGCCTGCACCTGGTGGGTAGACGAAGCGGTCATTGGCATACTGACAGGCCTGGGAAGC
>VJMH01005350.1:0-20111 GCA_009835185.1 Aphanomyces stellatus | reverse complement strand
AGAAATAGATATGATCACGTGCCGTTTCGCGCTTCGATCATCGTGTGTGGAAATAACCTCTTTCAATTGATTGTACGTTGAAGGAATGCCCCATGCACATTCCGTGGACATGATGACATCGTCGTCGCAGAGCTATCAAAACAAGGTGTCGAGGGCAACAACTTCTGGACTTGACCGTTGTCTTCAAGGCAAAGCATTGCTGCGAGCGGCCAAGAAAGGACAATTGAACGACGTTCGAAAGTATCTTGCCGGTGGGGCACCCATAGAGTACGCAGATTTTGTACGTGTTCTAAATGCTTGTGCTGGCTTCACTGGGTCATAGTGGGGAGAAACACCACCGTACAAGGCGTCTGCAAACGATCATGGCAAAGTCGTCCAAGCGCTCTTGGAGTGCGGTGCTGCGATCGACTATACTTGCGTATAGTGCTAATGTAGATTCAAAAACATAGTACGACCATTTCCCTCCTGTCGATGTTGAAGCGAGCTGTATAGGGAGGCACGACACCACTCATGGAGGCTTGTAACAGTGGTCATGTTCAACTTGCCCAAGTGTGACTTAATGCTGGTGCAAAATTAGACTCATCAGACATGTAAACGCAGCAATTAGGATGCTCTGCTTGTATGTCTGCAATAGGCTGACAATACTCCCCTTCACTGGGCAGTACCCACCCAAAGCTACAAGAAAGATTACCGTGGCAATGGGGCAGTTGCCAAAATGCTTGTCGTCGCGGGTATCCGAGTCGATGCTGTCAACAAAGTACATCCAAACATTGAGAGTGACAGCTAAATTGTTCTTCTAGTTTAGTGATACTTCCCTCATGATGGCCACAGAGTCAAACAAATTGAACAAATGATTAGCATATGCTAAGATAGTAAATAAATTTAGTATTAACTTATTTGTATAACTCTGAAAATACTGTTTTTTAGTTTTTCAGTTGTCTACTCTTATTCACTTAGAGGAAAATGGAGTTTTTTAGTTTTACAGTTTTCAAAACTCTTAAACTATAAAACTTACTTTTTCATGTTTACATTTTACCATCATCTCTAACCCACTGAAATATTCCCCTCTCATGTATCAAAACTCGTAAACTATAAAACTCACTTTTTCTTAGTACACCTTATACCATCATATCTAGCCAACTGAAATATACAAAAAAAGACATAGGATACAGAATTTACATTTCTCTAACCTTCGCGTTGTTAGGGATCACCATTCAATGATTTAAGCATTTTAACATCAATTGTAGAATAATCCTATGATAATAAAAACGCAATTCATTGATAAATAGTATTAGATCAGGAAACAGCTGAATTCATGCTGAAATAACTATGCATACATATGCGCATACATCGGAATTGACTGCACCAGGTGTTGGGCATACTCCATCCGTCTTGCCATAAGAAACTCGGGTTCCAACTCGTCAGCATATGAGCTCGTAGTTCTCCATCAATTCTGCGGCATGTCCATCAACTGGGCGGAGTAAAAAGTCATCAACCCTCATTTTCTTGAAAGGCACAGATAAGTACGACAGAGGGAATATGGCACGCTCCGGTTGATCCACGATGGCTGCCTTGATGAAATCGATTGCATTCTTTGGGTACTCGAATGTAACTTAGGTCAGAACGCTAGTCCATTTCAACAAGATATTATAGGCCACGCATGAAAATAGGACGAACAAGCACCGGAATGCACACACCCGATTCAAGACAGTGCGAGGCTAGCCAATGTGATTCCTTCTTTGCTGTCTCCTCTTCCGTGGCTGATATGAACCACCATGTGGCTATTTAAACAAGTCTTGAACTTTCCAAAACCAGGTTTCTGGTTGCCGGCACCACAAGTGAGCTTTGCCTTAATATGCCTCCCTAAGTCTGACCTACCGCTCTGTCGTCGTTTGCAACGTTAAATCCTAATTTTAATCTACGCGAATGTCATTGTTTTTTATTTGTGCATCAGGTTTGAATTCTGTTTCTATGAAGCTTGTGTACCATTCCGCGATTGCATTTGTCAAAATCAGCTGAGGAGCATGTGTATAAATGCATACAAAGGCTGTATGGGGCTGTATTCCGGGGGCACCACCTCTGGTATTTTCAGGATATCATCTTCTCAACCAAAGTCAACCAAACTCAACCAAACTCATCAACATCCGGTTGCAGATGCATACTATGTAGTAACTTGCGTTTATTGTACATCTCCGGAATACCAAATCGTGAATCACTTTTCGCGATTGCAGCCAATTTCGTGATGGACTTGCAACGAAGTACCAGGATTGCTTCACACATCCACTACCACATACTTCCCTCACATTCTCCTACCACTATAGTCCACACGAGCATCCATCGACTCCCAACCACTCCACCTTCACGCTGCAAATCCGACCGCTCATTTTCCCCAACACCGGGCAGGACACTCAAACTTACCACACTCTACTTCTTGCCCTCAACTATTGGGTAGCAGGATGAAGGTGTGGAATCACTCGTCGAGATGGCGCTTTTTATTACTGAGGAGATTTCATATGATCTTCGTGGAGGCGAGAGTCCTGTGTGCCAGGAGCAGAGCAATCCGAGCAGAGGGCAGCCCTCGGAGACGACCTGTGTGGCTAAAATATGGCGTTAATTTGAAAAATGCAAACACATAAAGTGACTACTTCTACAGGTAACGTTACTCAAGATTTAATTTAGTGTCAATAAAATAAATAAATAGCAACGGGTTTAGTGTGATAGTATATGATGCATATTGGTCAACCAAAGTAAAGACACATGACTAGTGTACTCTGGAGTTGTTGGTTCTTTGTTCCACCTTGTTACAATTCTATCTTACGTCGTATTTCCTCAATTGAAGAAGCAACACCCCTCTGCAAATCTCATGATATGGCATGTGGGTTCGCAAGGGAAGCGGCGCCCTCAAAACAAAGAACAATTGTTCAATCTGCGGCACGCACAATTACGCAACGTAATTGAACGCATTTTTGGAATTGTTAAGAAGCACTTCCCAATCTTGGCTCACCCAGTGGACTACGACTATCAATTTCAAGTCGACATTGTGTTGGTGCTGTGTATGCTTCACAATTTTTTTCGTATGGCTGGTGCCCTGGCTATTTTGAGTTCGAAGTTGTTGCCGACGAGCGCCGCCAGCGGGAAGTGACGATCACGACTGACGATCATCCTGACATTAACACAGAGCCCGAAAGCGATCAAGCAAAAGCATGGCGCGACGGAATTGCGACTCAAATGTGGTTAACATTACTCGAGCGACCACGGCGCGTCCTCGAGCTTAGATTATTGAATTGAGTTAACGGCAAAAATTTTACGTATACTTAGCTTGAATCATTGGAATTTGGCGTCGGAGCCAAAGCACTTGTGCATCGCCTTTCATGTGCAAAAATACTGGTATGTTAGATTCCACTTGCATCACTTCATACGCAAACGACATTTCCTCGGCAAGCAAGACGTAGTCAAACTTGCTGTCAAGCATTTCGATAGCACGACTTGACGCACCGAGCACGTCCATACTTGGAGTATGAGCTTGGGTAGACAATACTTCACGAAGCAACTCGATTCCCCCTTTTACGAACATGCGGTATTAGCGTATTTCACTCACCATTTCCGACGCCGCCGACGTACGAATTCTCTTTGATGGGCCTGCACCAAGCGGAGCACGGCGATATTTCGTTTGTGGTGATTGCTCCTCTTCATCCTCAACGACCGAATTGCTTCCTTCAACAACAGTCTGCTCGTCGTCGTCGTGAGCGTCGATGTCCTGGTTAACGTTGTTATCTTGTACTTCGGCCGCTGATACTGTAATTTCACCCGTCGCCAATGTTCCATCGTACAGTGCTTGACACTGAGGGAACCGTTTTGATTGCCAAACGCCATTTTTTGGCTTGTCTTTCAAAATGTGCTCCCAAGATCCTTCGAGACAAATGAAGCGGCAGGTAGAACTTTCAAAGCCAACCCCCGATGTTTTCACCATTTGGTTGACAACTGAATACGGCTTTTTCATGTCCATGACGTGCTTTGAGTTGGGCTTTTGTATATTTTACCCCGTGTTCGGTGTTGAAGTGATCAAGGGCGGCTTGCCATGCTTCTTTCTTGAACCCACTGTTTGCTCGTTTTCCTAAGACATGAACTTGACAAAAAGTTCAGTCAATTTGGACAGCCCTGGTTTTTCATAAATTATTAAAATTGAGTTGGTCTTACTCCGTCGAGTTTTTCCAGAGTTATCTGACCATGTATAATGTAACCATCATCAACGTTCCGTGGTTTGGAACTTTGATTCCCCATCAACAAGTGGAAATTTTCGGCCACCAAGGCCTTCGAATTTGAAAGTCAATTCGACTCACCCCAATTAACGACAACATTTCAAGTTGACTCTTATACAATAGTAAGGCATGAATTACGATGTCGTGGAGGGGAATCTCTTTACGTATGTCACTTAGGGTTGAACTATCGCTGTGAGCTGTCGCTGTGTGGGGTTTGACTTGGCGATTGCAATGTTTAGAAACTCGCATCGGATTCGACTTCTCCATGCAACAAACACCGCTCAAAGCTACGTTAAGAGAACAACACATGTGTATTAGTCATTGACCACTTATTCCCACAGTTCACATTTCTTGGTCGGGTTCATCTTGGAATTGGCAGGGCACTGAAAGACGCGGGCAAAGTCAGCGTTGTTTTGGACGGCGCCATAGAGGCGAAATTTGTTTGGCGGATGGGAGTCCAAAAGCATAAACTGAAGGAACTCGTCTGTGTTCTTGGAGCACCAGCCTTGGGCAAACGAGAGAAAGAAGAGCTTTTCGCCCGTTTCTTTCGTGAATTTGGACTCGGCGCCATTTGTCTTCAAGTATTCCTTGTACGCCCGGAAGCTGGATTTCAATCCTCCGTTGTCGGCGATGGTTTCGCCCAACGTGAGTGTGCCGTTGATGTTGCCAATCTTCTTCCCAGGCGTGACTTCGCTAAACACTTCAAATGCAGCGTACTGGTCGGCGATGCACTGCGCCTTCTTGTCAAAGGCGGCGCTCACAGCAGGCGTCCACCATTGCTTTTGGAAGCCATCGCCGTCAAAGTTGCGACCAAAGTTGTCGAACCCGTGCGTAACTTCGTGGCCCAGAACCATGCCAATGGCACCGAAACTCTGCGCAGGGTCAAAATCCCCGCGGAAAAACGGGTCTTGGAGAATGGCTGCGGGGACGATGATTTGGTTTTTATTGGGACTGTAAAACGCGTTCACATCGGACGGGGCCGTACCCATGTGGGTCTTGGGGTACGGAAGACCCACTTGGTTGATCGCAGCGTCGTTGTCCATGTTTTTGATCTGTTGGCGGTTGTTCATGAACGCTTTCGAGTTGAATTGGACGGTTGGGTAGAGCTGGGGCGTCTTGGACCCCCCCACCAAATGCGTGAATTTGGCCAGCTTGGCCTTGGCATTGGCGCGCGTGGCGTCGTCCAGCCATGCGGCAGTGTCCACACCAACGCCAAACGATTGCTCCAATTGACGAACGAGGCGATCCGCGTATGCTGCCGTTGCGTTGTTGAACGCGACCTCCAAATAGTGCTGGCCCAGGATATCCCCCACATGGCTTCCCGTGACATCGATGCAAAAGTCTTCCCGGGTGGGCTCTTGGCGCTGGCCGAGAAGGGCTTGGCCATAGAATTGCCAGTGAGCTGTCTTGAAAGCTGGCGTCAAGAACGGCGCTGCCGACTGCATCACGCGGAAGGCCAAGACCGTGGCCAGCGTATCGCGGGTCTGCGCCCCCAAGAACGCTTCGGCCTTGTCAAAATAATGCAAGTCATCCAGGACGACTTTGTTCCCCGGGCCGCTCCAGCCATCGCCCGTGTCGAGGCCGTTTTCGTTCAAGAGCGCCCCAATCGCGAGCGGATATTTCTTGGCCGCTTGTGCAAACGTCATCGCGTTGTACGACGTTGCCTTGGCTTGCTGCATTTGCACTTGGGAGAGTTGGACACTGGCCATGCCGCGTTCGTAGTCTGCGATGACTTTGTACTCGGCCGCTGCTTGGGCGTCGGTTTTACCAGTCAACTTGAGCAACGCCGTCACGTACGTCTTGTAAAACGGCTCGAGCTTCTGCCAGATGGCCGGCGTGGCAAAGTAGGCACGACGGGCCGTGAGGTCGCCTTGGAAAGCGTACAACACACTCGACACGGGGTTTTGCACGTCCAGGTCAACCTCCAACTTGGTGAAAGTCGGCACCCCGCGCTTGCTGATCTGGGCGCTGAGTTTGACCATCTCGGCGGCTGTTTTGGTGTCGCGGATCATCTTGAGGTCGTCGTTGATTGGCCCTGTGCCCAATGAATCGAGTGTTTTCGTATCCATGCACGAGTCGTAGAATTCGCTCAGTTTGGGCTTCTTGGTCTTGAGGATATTCTTGATGACGTCGGCGGTTTTGGCGCGGAGGGTCGTGAACGTCGTGTCGATGTTGGACCAAGTGGGCGGCACGACGGCGGCTTTGTACCACCCGCCACACGCATATTGGAAAAAATCATCGCATGGATTTGCCGAGGCATCGAGGCGGGCGACGACGTCGGCAGGAAAGGCGGTGTTGGTGCCAGCAGCCGAAACGGTAGTAGCGAGCGCAGCAGAAAAGGGAATGAGGACTTTGACCATGATGGAGCAAATTGGAGAATGAAGAATGCGGTGCCTTGTCCATACAGGCTTGCCTGAAGTAGATCCGTGGTCTCAGAAGGTGAAATTAATTTGATGGATCATATGTTGGTCAAATGTGCGGCCATGGATCGTGGCGGAGGACATGGGGCGACTTGGTAGGGCAAGGGCAACATTTGGGTTTTCGTGCGTTGAAGCCATTTCCAAACGAAATCAGAAGTCTGATTCTATGGGTGCGTGGGAACCTTGGTCTGAGTCTGTGAGATACATTTGCACAATTTTTACATGAGGGGACATCATGACGGGACATCTTCTAGATGGACACGAACGAGTGATTGAGATAATGTATAGTTCACGACAGCAGGAAACGAAATATATTTCTTGGTGGCCTTTCGGTGGTTGCATATGTGGGGCGAGTGAGGGGCTGTGAAAGCCCAAACGACTCCATGCTGGAAATCCAGGCGTAGCTTGACATATTATTCCCCCAATGTCAAGATTTCTGAGAAGTATATTGTCGAAGCACCCATTCATATGTGCATAGTTCACAACCAATTCTGAAAGAAACAGTTGGCCAAATAGTCATCATTTGCAGCTTCTGTTGCTTTTTATTTCCTCACAACCTTGAACTTGTACAGTCTTTGTTCCCAACAATCATTGCTAGTGCTTGGTACTTCCATAAGTGTACAGTTTGCGCCTCTCTCAGCTCAACCCCCTAACCCCCTTTCAGTTTTGTTTGGGTTCTCCTTCAAAACATTGAGCGAGTCAATGAGTCGCTCATTTATAGTGCTTCACTTACAATATCGACATTTCCTCTCCAAGCGTTCCGAGTAAGCGTTGACCTAGTGGGCCGCGATGTTCAAAACCTCTTCCCAAATCCAGTACTTGCATCCACCAGAAGAATTAATTACCATTGTTGTCTAAATAATGTTCCTCTGCTATTCCCATTTCCTTGGACAGGGCCGTTCGCATGCCGTGGACGATGTGCCGGAAACCGTTTTCATTTTCAATCCTGTACGCTGAAGCGAATTTCTCTTGGATGTCCTTCGAAAACGCCTGGACCAACGATCCATCTTGAGTTGAAGGCAGCTTCAAGTCTGGGTTGCACCATGTCTCGGTAGCTTGCGCAGGGGAGCAAATCATTCGCATGCTACTAAACCGCACGAGGGTTTGACGGGGGCCAATTTGCCGTAAATCCATCCTAGAAATTAATCGTGACCAAATAGATCCACTGGAGATCGGACCACTGCAAGGCATGCTGCTCGTATGCACTGGCACTCGAGTACGTTTCGTCGTCGTGAATGCGGCGGTAGACCAGCACACACCTATCGGCTTCGTAGAACGAGCCTTCCAAGAGGTTCCAGTAATGCGTCTTCTCGGTTTGGTTTCGATACAACACAGTGTTGCCTGAGGTTTCAATATCCATCTAAGAAGACGGGAATACTACTGTCGTTGGATAATGAACACACTAACCTCGGCCATCGAGTAGCCCCAGTGCAGCTTGCGCCGAGTGACGTTAAGAACGGTTTTGAGCGGCGCGTCGTAAATGACTTGGGAAAACTCGGTCGCACGCATCTGAGACGGGGTCAACGAGACCATCGTGTCCGCAAAGTCGTCAGTGTCGTGCGGGAACAGTGCGAACGCGCGATCTGTGTTGTAGTAAAGCTGCTGCGTCAGCCACTGCTTGGCTGTGTTGCGCGCTTCCCCATTCGCAAACAGCGTCACAAACGAGTGGTTGTCAATGGCTGCATCTGGTGCCACGAGGGAAGGAGTCTACACAACACGCACAGATGAGGTGAAAACGACAAACGAAGGCAACGCACGGGACGAGGTTTCCAGGCATTGAGGTAGCGCAGCATCTCATTCAGAGCGGCGGCGTTGACGTTTGTTTCTTCCGTGAGCTCGTTGTGGTTGTTTCTGGAACGCCGCGAAGCTGCACGGAATACGTCTGCCACGATTTGCCAAGGTAGCATCCCTTCCGCCGTCGTTCCGAGTGACTGCGGCAATGCGCGGACGAGGTCTTGCAAGGCGGCCAGATCTTGGAGAAGAAGGATTCGTTCGCTCTTGACTTTGCACCGGTGCGCGCGCTGCTTTTGCCGAAGGTACTCCCGTCGGTCTTCGTCAGCGACGGATGCTCGTGCTCTCGTGTGGGCGTTCACCATTCTTCAGATTGAACCATGCCGCAACAAACAACGACCTGCTTCATTCCCAGGGTTGTGGGCGAAATATCCACTGGAAGAAATTTTTTCGGACATATATTTCACGAATACAATTTGTAAGTGTATGAATTACTACATTCTATTGAAAAGATTAACTTCGGTTAATTTGGGTACGCCATGTCAAAATCGCCAGGTGTCAGCTGGAATGTTGTTTGCAACGTAGATTTTTTGGCCAATGGGGAGTCGCCTTGCTAATGTGTTTGAGTGATGGTCTGAGTGTCCGCTTCTCATTTTGAAAGTGCACGTTTGGTCATAAAATTTTGATCACATGCCGGTATTCGCCAGAGGACATAATGCACACGTGCTACCTTGCCAATGTCGAGGAGTACTCAATCGACACCGCTGGCTATGCCGCATGAGAGACCCACAGCCCATCGCCCATCGGTGCTCTCGATTCAACTTTGTTTCTTATCCAAGCAATGTCTTGAAAACTTTCCTAACATTTCAGTTGCATACCGGTACTGTACCAACCAGACCTACAATAAAATAACAACTGAAGCAAAATCAATGATTGCCTTCCTCGTTATTTCTCCTTCAACACCAACCGCATGGCCGAAATTGAGCGTTTGAGCTCGTCCTCGCCTTCAACGCGGTAGGCACGAGAAAATTGATCGCAGATGTCCTTCGGAAACGAGTCGACTGAGGTGCCTTCGCTAGTCCCAGGCAGAATGAAGGCGGGATTGGGATAATCTTGGAAGATTTTCGCGGGGGAGCAAATCATTCGCACGCTGCTCAACCGCGCCAAGGTTTTCGATGGGCTGATTTGACGTAAATCCAACCTAATAATTTAAGTAATTGCAGTCATCGCCTCATAAAGTCGCAAGTACCACTGCAGACAATGGTGCTCGAAGGCGTTGATACTCGGATACGTTTCGTCGTCTTGGATGTTTCGAATCACCACCACGCACCGGTCGGCTTCGTAAAACGAGCCTTCGAGGGCGCTCCAATAGTTGGCCCCCGTCCAACCTAATAATTTAAGTAATTGCAGTCATCGCCTCATAAAGTCGCAAGTACCACTGCAGACAATGGTGCTCGAAGGCGTTGATACTCGGATACGTTTCGTCGTCTTGGATGTTTCGAATCACCACCACGCACCGGTCGGCTTCGTAAAACGAGCCTTCGAGGGCGCTCCAATAGTTGGCCCCCGTCTGCGTTGGGTCACGGTATAAAACAGTGTTGCCCGAGGATTCAATGTCGAGCTACGAAGGGGAGAATGAGATCTCGACAAAAAATTGGACAGACCTGGGCCAAGACCTCGCCCCAATATCGCTTGCGCCGAGTGATTTCAAGAACAGTTTTGAGCGGCGCATCAAACACGGCCTGGGACATCTCGGTCGCGTTTATGTGAGACGGGGTCAAGGACACATCGACGCAGGCAAAGTCGTCTGTGTCGTGAGGAAATGTCGCGAACGCGCGATCTGTGTTGGAATAGAGCTGTTGGGTCAGCCATTGCTTGGCCGTCGTCCGGGAACATTCGCTCGCAAACAGCTTCACAGACGAATGGTTGGCAATTATCAAGTTTGACGGCGACAGCGGTTGTGGCGTCTATTTTTCGATGGGAATTACGTTGGCTAGTCAACGAAACATCTCACAGGTCTGGGTCTCAGTGCCTTGATGAAGCGCATCATCTCAAACACAGCAATGACATGGGCGTCAGTGTCATCTTTGAGCTGTTGGTGTATGTCCTTGGCGCCCCGCGAGGCTGAACGGAAGACATCGGCTAGAGTTTGCCACGACAGCATCCCGCCTTCTGTCGTTGCAACAGGAGGAGGCAGGGCCGGGATTTGGGCTTGCAATGCAGCGAGCTCTTGGAGCAGGAGCGTTCGCTCTCCCTTGGCTTTGAGTCGATGCTTGCGTGTCTTTTGCCGAACGTACTCGCGGCGGTCCTGGTCCGAGCCTGCCAAGACGGTCATGATGGCTCGTGTCGGAAATAAATACATTCCTGGTTGCAATAAATGACATGGTTGTGAAAACAATGCAGAAATTTTACAAGAGATATTTCGAGCAAACAATTGACACTCAAAGAACAAATGAAAATTTCAACATTGTTGCAACTCAAAATAACAACGGTCAAAACTATTGAAATATACAGTTTATTATCTTGGGAATCATAAAATTTATATTTTCAACAATTAACAAGTGGGTTGATTCTTCTATAGTTAATAAATTTTACGCTTTGATACATACAAGTTATCAAATCTGAGATGAATATGCAATAATGTGCTCTTTTTTCAGTTCATTGCCCTCGATCAAGTCAAACAATCGTGGTGAAAAGTGCGAAAAATCGCCGCACCCACCACAACCGAGCGATCGCACACATGACGCTTCAGTCCATGCACTGCCATATTCTTCTTGCCAGATCTCCTTCCAGATGAAGCGACTCACGGTGGCGGTGGCAGCGGTCGCAACCGCGGCCCTCGAGTGTCCGTACACGTCTGTCCCCTTTGGCAACATCACAATTGCTGACAAGGCCTTCTGTCCCGCGGCGGCACTCGACGGAACCTGCGTCGTCGACAAGACGTGCGCGGTCGTGGACAGCAAGAACAAGGAAATTATCGGCAACTTTGGTGACTTGAACGCTTCTGTCACGGTCTTGTGGGTCCCCTCCTTTGACTTTCGCTCACGAGAAATCTCTAGATCATTCAAAACGGAGTCCACTCGACAGGCTTCATGCAACTTGACTCTGGCGACCCTGCCCAACTTTATCACTGAAATGTAATTCGCTCCTCTTTGGCCATCCTCACCTAGTACCCTAGACGCTTTGAGGGCTTCGTCAACGTCATTGTGCCGGCAAACTTCAAGTGGCCCGCAAGTCTCGTCACTCTGTACAGCACTACTCTCAAGACGGTGTCTCATGCGAATGTAGAGGCTTCAAATATGCCGGCACGCAGCGATATGCCCCGGCGATCCCAGCGACAGTGACAGATTTGTACGTCGTCAAATGCACGAGTGTACTAAGCCGACACTTTGTACACTAGATCACTCAATGCAGATTCGATCGACCAGCCGCGGATAGTTCCATCGTCAATCAAACACTTGTGCGTCCACTTGACCTAAACTGGCTGATGGATTATCTAGAGCTTTGGACACAACTGCGTCGATTGGGGAGATGGATGCCACCAGCGTCACGTCCTTGTATGACGTCGTCACTTTCTCTCTCTCCTCACTGAACATTTCGTAGGAGCATTGGTCGTGGCTCGCGCATCACAAACCTGAAATTGACCAAAAAGCTCGTTTCGCTCCGATTCGAATCGTCAGTCATCGAGCGCTGGATCATGGACGGCGACACGTACGATGCCTTGAACCAGCTGACGCCACGGGGGAATTTCACCAATGGCGTCATGCCAACCGTCGACGGACATCCCCAGGGCGTCTACTACGACGTTGCGTACTTAATTCCTCTGTCAATTTCAACGTCCCAGGCAGAATGCGACGCCAGCCAAGGCCAGCTCAAGCAACTGTGGCAATACCGACAGCTTTTTTCCCAAGTGTATGGAAAAGGAGGGTCCAACAACGTCGTCGTGGAAAAGAACATACCATTTCTGGTCTGTGTCACGTCTGCCAACAACAACAATAGCACGTCTTTGCCAATTGTGGACAACAGCACTGGACTCGGTACAGGTGCGACAGTGGGCATTGCCGTGGGAGCGATCGCACTTGTCTCCCTCGTGGCCTTCTTGGTCATGCGATCCCGACAGAAACAAAGCCGCGAAGACACGTACCAGAGTGCCACCCCGACCACGACAGCAGCGACGTATTTGAACGACGATGACTCGCAGCTCAAGATGCAAATGCTCGAGATGCTGCGTCTCGACGGCAGAGCCCTGCAGCTCGTGCGTGTCGTGGGCGCTGGTGCATTTGCAAACGTCTGGCTCGGCACGTATTATGGCCAACACGTGGCCGTGAAGACGCTCCACAGCAATAAAGTGACGCTGCTGCAAGTGCAGGCATTCATCCAAGAAATCGCACTCATGGGCTCGTTCGAGTCGCCGTATATTGTGCGCTTGATTGGCGCCGTTTGGACGCGGCCATCGGACGTCCAAGGCGTGATGGAGCTCATGACCGGCGGGGATCTCAAGGACCATTTGACAGCGCACACGCCCGAGGCGTTTCCGTGGAGCGACAAGTATCTCCATATTCACAGCATCGTGGAAGGACTTGTGTACTTGCACTCGCTGGACATTATCCACCGCGATCTCAAATCGAGAAACGTATTGTTGGACGCTGAAAAAGGCACCAAGTTAACCGATTTTGGCGTTTCGAAAGAAGACATGCAAGCGACAATGACCGTTGGCGTGGGTACGTTTCGCTGGATGGCGCCAGAAGTGATCCAAGACATGCAGTACACAGTCGCTGCTGATATTTATTCGCTTGGTGAGGATATTGATCTTTTGAAATATTTGTAATTAATTGTGCTAGGCTGTCTCCTCTCTGAATTCAGCACACACCACATCCCGTATGAAGATTTGAAAAACCCTGTGAATGGACAGCCGATGGCGGATTCAGCCATCATGGTCAAGGTCGTCAGCGGTACCCTCCAGCCATCATTCCGACAGGACTGCCCGGGCTGGCTTCGCGAGTTGGCGCTTCGGTGTTTGGCGAACGAGCCTGACGAGAGACCAACGGCTGCTCAAGTGGCGTACAGCATGCAGTCCAAGCTCAAGGAACTTGCTTCGAGCCTATATGCGCTCTGAGTGCATTGTAATATCAGTATTGGAAATATTCTGCTTTGTCCCAGAAGAGGCCAAATAGATTCGAAGTGAACAGCACCAAAACAGCAAGCAACGCATCAAAAATCCGCCTTGTGCATACTTCGTCCAACGCCCCTGCCCTCGAACCCATGACATCGTTCGAGACAGTTTCACAATCGATTTCGGAGGTACATTAACCCGTGGATGCGACCTGGTATCAACTTGCTCGTCGCCAGTCGTGAGGATGCATATGAAAGCAGGTCTTGCGTCGCTCTCTCTCTCTCTCGTTGTCTCGATCGCGTCCATCGGTCTCTCCTACCCCCTTGGCTCCATCTACACCCCAAACAACTTTTTCTGGATCGGCAACAACGCTTCCGGCCCTGCCTCGTTCGTTGCCGACATACTCAACGCCGCTCTGTGGAACACGACCACTGCCATCTCCGTATTTGGGGTGACGTCGGTCAAGAACTACTCAACAACCGAGACATCAATCCCAATCCAAGCAACGTACGCCCGGCGGTTGATCATGCAGCTCCTCGAGTACATCCATGCGGCGGTTCCTTCGCGGCCACACGCTCGCACAAAATCCATGCTCCTATGTTGGCTTGACTTTGACCGGCAGTGGAAGACGGCCAAGACCGGTGCAACGCCCAGTACACGAACGCCACCATGTACATGGAGTCTATTGTACGCAACGTTGACGTTGGTGAAAGGCTTGTAAGGCTTTCAAACGTACGGCGCCCAGTTTGACGTGTGTTTTGGAGCTGAGATCGCACAAGAGCCAGTCTCAGTGATTTGACTCAAACAAACTTCCGCCGCAGCGTGAGCAATGCCGAGGAGATTGCGTACTGGCAAGCGAAAGGTCTCACGCGGCAACAACTTCAGCCCGAGTCTCGTGGAGAGCATTGTACTTCGGACGCCGCTTCAAGACTACCACGGCGCTCCCTTCCACGTGGCTCGCCAACCTCCAAACGAGTTCGCTTGCTGGCACTGGCGTCGGCTACCAGCTGGCCTACTACTTTCAGGCCAAAACATTAGCCTCCTCCGAAATGCATCCAATTCAATAGTGTGCTGGCGAGCGACCCGCCCTCCAACTGGGGCTACGAACCCACGGTCGGTGCAGTGTTCACTCTGCTTTTCAATGCGATTGGACCAGCGTACGACATTTACATCAACTATTTCCTGCCATCGCCTGCGCTACTCCTCGCCTACAACGTCATCATCCAATCCTTTGCCTTGGTGGAGGCCACCGACGCGGTCCATTCCAACCGATACGACCATCAATGCCATTACGCCTGCGTGGCAACAGTACATGGACAACTGTGACGTGGCATTTTACGGCGGCAATCCCCTCTGCGTTTACAACCCAGACACGACGTATCCGCAGCAAATGGTCGGTTTTGACGATGGCTGCCTCACGATGGCGTAGGTGGTTTAACCTAATATGCTCGTCAAGGCACTTGCGCTGCAAGGTCAGAGTTAGCTCTCGACTGAGACCATGGCAGCCTCCAAAGCTATGAACCAGCCCAACGGCGACACGTGGCAAACAGTTCTCGCGGCTGCGCTGGGTCACTGCCGTGCCGCCTCTGACACTGAGAGTTTTCTCAGGACCATCCAGCTCATGCAGTTTGCCTCGCTGACAACCGCGTACATCTTTCTGACTCAGTCGATTCTCGACGACAACGATCCAACGTGGTCGCTCTTTGGCTGGGTTTGGGTCGTCGAATGGCTTCAAGTCTCGCGCAAAGTGCTCTCGTTCGATGCCACACGGGTCTTTTTGTCCAAGGCCTTCACACCACTTTCGTTTAAGTCTGTTCAGCATCCCAACTGTGTTCTCGGCACTCGTGTGCTCTACTGAGTCTGCGATGCCGTCCTCGTCGCCCTCTTGGCCACGCGACTCCGCTTTGAATCTTGCCTTTGCCACCAAAGGCGCGAGTGTCGTCTGAATCGGTCGACCCGTTTTGTTTGTGCGTTGTCTCCCTCGTTTCCGTCAGCACCGGCCAGGTCCAGCTCCGTCGCACGTCCTCGGGCTTCACGAGCCTCGCGTTTCAACCGCGATCGGCTTCGTCGTCGCAGGCGAGGCAGTTTGGCTCACGTACGTCTTGACATGCTCTTGGTTGCGATCACGACCCACTCTCTGCGTTTTGACGAGGTCAGCTGCGTGCTCGTATGGGCTGCTTCGTTCGCACTCGAAGTTGCAAGTCCGTTTCAGCCATCTGCGATCCTCAATCGCGTGTGCACCAACATGGAAGCCAGCGTCGCATGCGTCGTTGGTCTGGTTGAAATTGGCAGTCGCCTCGTCACACTCGTCCGCGTTCAAGTGGCAGCCATAGGGCTCTCGTGGGTCGCAGCTGTCCTCACATCCAACAAAAGAAACGACCAAGACGTCGTCCCTGTGTCAGTGGCTATCCCAGCCATGACCCAAATCCACTTGGTGCGGTCGACCCACGATGGATTTTACGACTATGTTGGGTGCGTCCTCTCTGGCCTGCTGCCTTTTCAGTTTGCAGGGGTCCACCACGTCTTTAGGAGTGCCTCACGGTCCAAGATTGAATAAGGATATCGGTGTTTGTCTTGCACGTCTGTCGCCACAAACCATCGATCCAAGGACCACTCGTGTCGCAGTCAAATCGCGCCCTTCAACTGCGCGACGTCACCGGAGCTGCTGCCTACGTCGTAGTCTCCGTCGTGTCGAGTATCCTCTTCTTCTATACATCCCAAGGCAAACTCGCCAATTATTTTCTATGGCCAGGATTCAACAGCCCCGGTTCACAAGCTGATCGACACAAACAACGGCGTGCTGGCATACTCTGTGGGGCCAGCCACCCTCGACATCCGCAGCCCCAACGCCAGTCTTCTCGGGATGTACAACGACACGACGACCCAAGTTCGAACGAGTGCCTTGTACGCACACACACGCTGCAACTCGAAGCCTTTTCGCTCGCCCAGACCATTGCAGGGCTGCGCGCGAACGACCCATGCCAGCTTCCGTGGGTCTTTACCCGGCCCTGCTTTGTCGATTTCACCCAATTGTGGTCAGTGGCCAACTCGGCGGCCCGTGTGACGCGGTGCACTCGCATGGCGACTAACGCAGCTTTGTTTCTTGAAGCGGGGCTGTGCAACAGCGACTGGGATGTCCTTCAAACGTGCTGGCTGGGATGTCTTTCACACGTGCTGGGGAGCCAGTTTGGAGGCTGCGATTGTGGCCGAGCTGCAGACGTCCAACGCCGGCCGCGCCAGTCAACCGCGGCGGCACTAAAGACAATGTTCGCGGCAGACGAAGCGCAGCGCTTGGCGCCCAACCACGGCATCACCGAGTACCAAGTGCAGTGGCAAAACTACAAGCAAGTGGGTGTGATCGAGACGATCGACATCTCCAACGTCTTTGACTTCGCCTACCCCGTGACGCTCAAGGCGTCATCGGGCACATTTGCCCTCATGCCACGCAGCTCATGTTCATGTACTGGAGCTGGGGCAGCGATCTCTGGGCCGTCACTGCGAAGCATCGACGGTATTTGCCGGCCGCAGTTTGATTCGCTCAAGTGCCGCCTTTGCCTTTGCCAACACAAGCCTTCAAGCGATCCTCGTGGCCATGGAACACTCGGGGCACTGCTCACGGGCCGTTACGGTCTCTTTGGCACGGCTGTTGGGCCGTTTGGGAGCTCGACATGCTGCACGTCGCCGCCGCTGCTTGCGGCCCTCGTCGACCGCGTCAAAGCGCTCGTCCGCGCGGGTCTAGCCTCGAACGCGAGTGCGCAGGTGCCAGCGGTCCTGGGTACGCCGACGCTGGGGGCGATGCCGTGGCTCATGTTCAACTGGTCGCAGGGTGGGAGTCCACTCTGCCAGACCATCAACACGCGCTGGTCGTCCACGCTCCTTTCGTTCTTCGGCCAGACTGCCGGGTACAGCATCACGCAGGAACTCATGGCGACGTCGCTGCTTGCGTCGGCCCTTGGCCTCTTGGTCGACATCGCTTGACCATCCTCGACGTCTTCACGTCGTACATTCCGCATTCCGTCAACCTGCGTCGGCATTCTGACTGGCTGCATGAAAACGCCCCTCTGGCAACCCTTGACGCAAATGCCCGCAGCGTGCAATCGACGCTGCAGATCGAGATCGTCCTGTTAATCCAAGGCACGATCAACTAGCCAGCCTCTTGGACCCAGCCTTTGGCATCATAAGTTGGTCCTATGCCGTGGATGGGTCGCAGGCCGAGTCGTGTCTTTTCAAGGCGGTGTTGGCTCGATTACGCTCATGTCGAGCGCGACCTCTTCCGTGGCCTTTGCCCGCTTCAAATCCCCACCAACCTTGCGTCCTACTGCCGCCTCTGCATCCAGTACACAACCGTCAAAGTGACCCTCGTTGCCGCTTGCGTCTTTTTCCTCTATCTTGGCCGATGGTTTGAAGGCTCAAATTTAATCGAACTGAACCGAGTCGGTGCCGTCGTGTAGGTCGGTCGGCCGCTCGTCATCCTCCACAGCCTTTTTGTCCTCCTCTACCCCTCCATCACACTCGGCCAAATTGGCGCCATGGCCACCATCGCCACATCCTCGCCCACGCCATTCCTCACCTTGCTCTCAGGCGGCAAAGCCCCAGGTCTCGTCATCGTCTGGACCGATTTCGTCATTTTCGTCTCCAAGGACAACCCCAATGTCTACTCGCCCATCACGACCTTCCTCGTCTGGGTTGCTACGGTCGTCCTCTGCTTTTCTATCCACTTTGCCCCTGCATCGCACGTGCTCGTTCGTTCACATGGGCCTGCAACTTCGATGCCACGCAGGCACGATCGACATTGGCAACTCCGCGCGTCTCTTGTAGAGAGTCGCTGTCGTTGCCTCTGCCTGCTTTGTCATTGTCCGCCTCGTCTTGCCCCTCCATCTGCCATCACATCGACGCTCGTTCTTCTTGTCTGTGGGTGGTCATCACCTCTTCCACAAACGACCTTGGGTCCACGATCACATCCTCTACCTCGACCGACCCTCGGCCTTCCTCACGGGTTTGATCTCCTATCGCAGCGACAAACGCCTCGTCAATGTCTTTGACATCAAGACATGGCACTTCGTCGCCCTCGATGTCCGCGACGAAAGCAGCTTCAAGTGCCTCTCGGCATTTGACCGCGCGCGGCTCCACGGCGCCGTGCCTATGATCGAATGAAGAAACAAGTTGTGTCATTCGTCTCATGATGGTGTGAAGAACAAAGACATCAATTGTCCGAAAAGAAACCAGCATGCCAATTTGAAAGGGATACTCTTTCGGAATTGGAATAACTTGAAGTTCAGATTTGAATATTGTATCCGGAAATCCGGATACTTACTCATTCTGTGCGAATCGACAGCATCGCCTTCACGTTCCTCTGTCACCACCATGGCGATTTTGTGCGTCCGTCCCGCTTCTGCCACCTCTCACACTTTGCCCGTAGCGCGGAGACCGCCTTCATCGTCCTCGTATTCTCCTCCTTTGTTGTACTAGGTCCATGCCTTGCCGTCATCTACTACTTTGTCCCTCACGGCTGGGTCATCGTCGCCGCCGTCCGTCCTTCATCTCCATCTCATTCTCTCTCACTCTCGTGTGCGCTAGCTCTTTGTCTGGGCTCTCTTCCTCGACCAAGCTCCATACAATGGCAAAGGCCGCATCCTTCCTTTCCTTCGCTTCAACTGGTACGCCCATCATCGTCAGTCTCTCCGCACTCAGGCTCCTGCAGGCTCTGGCATTTTGGCGTATGTCTTCCGCCGCCACCACTCGTCCTCCATCTCTTCCCTTTAGAAAGGGTATTTCTCCCACAAGCTACGCCAAGACGCACCGCTGAATCCATCGGACAAGCACCTCTTTGTCTGCCATCCCCATGGTACAACCTTGCAACCTTTGGTCTCATGCACTTCCAGGCATCATTGCCTTTAGCACGTGGCTCGTCTTTGTACGTCACAGTCTCCATGTATTCTCATTGAATTAACTTAGGCCGGGGACGCAATCCACTTTCTCCGCAACAATCCCCAGCTGCAGCTCAGCATCGTGACTGTACGATGTCTTGAACCCCTCGTTGACTGCTTGACCAGGTCAAATTCAACTTTCTCGTGCCCATTTGGCGGGACCTGCTCCTTTCCCTGGGCTTCCTTGGTACACCGATCTTTCCATCAAATCTCGGAATGCTGGATTGCGTGCAGATGCGAGCTACAAATCCATCCGCGCGATCTTTGACCAGCAGCGCAGCGCCGTCCTCGTTGTCGGTGGCAGCCAAGAAGCCCTCGAAGCACATCCCAACACAAACCGTCTTGTGCTCAACAAGCGCAAGGGCTTCATCAAACTCGCACTCGAAAGCGGCGTCAAAGTCGTCCCTGTCTACCATTTTGGCGAGACAAACATGTTCACGCAGGTCCGAATGCAGTATCACATTCGTCCATCTTGATCTTCCTGCAGGTTGCCAACCCCCGTGGGTCCATGCTGCGATCCTTCCAGGAATTCTTGTTGCGGCGCTTGACCTTCTCCACGCCGCTCCTCACCAGCGGCGTCATCCCCATGAGCACGCCGATTCTCACAGTCATCGGTGCGCCGCTTTCCTTTCCCAAGATCGCGAGTCCGTCTGTCGAGGAC
>VJMH01005349.1:0-19968 GCA_009835185.1 Aphanomyces stellatus | reverse complement strand
TTCAAACGCGTACTTGAAGAGCGAGAGCCACTGGATCCACGCAACTCCCGCTGGCATCGTCTGCACATTGAGGAGAAAGCCCCCAAAGAGCACCATCACAAGCAATACGACCGTGGCGAGGAGGTTGGCAATACCGACTGTCTTGCTCACGATGCTCAGCAAGATCGAAAGCGAACCAGCCGCGACGTTGTAGAGCACGAGAGTCGACCCAAAGAGGAGGAAGCGGTCGGCGGGGGGATTGAGGCCCATGAGGTAGTAAAAGATGGACGAGAAGAGAATCGCAGGGACGATGCGAAGCGACACAAGGTCCAGCGATGCTTTGGCGAGGTAGTAACTCCATGCGCCATAGTACGCAGCCCCCGTCTCCTTGAGGAAGAGCGCACGTTCTTGGATAAACACGTCCATGGAACTGAGTGTGCTAAACCCAAAAAAGGTCAAAATGAAGTAAAACGCGCCCATGCGGTTCTGAAACCCAGCCAAGTTGGCTTGAAGTCCCATAAAGCAAACGCCGGCCGCCACACCCAAAAAGATGGCCAACGCCACGTGGAGCAAAAAGAGCGACTTTTGACGCACGGTCGTACGCATGGTTCGGACAAAGAGCACTTGGAGCTCCAGGAGCGACGAGCACCGCGTGCGGTCAGGGCTGTCGTCCCCTTTTTCACTACTGGCAGGAGAATCCGGTAGCGGCACAGCTGCATGCGGTTGTTCCGCCGAAGGGTCTTTGGAGGCTAGCCATGCGTCGTGGAGGATATCCATGTGAGCAGAGTCAGTCGCGCAGTCGAGAAGGTGGTCGGCAATGTTTTCGTTCTCTGGACAAGGCAAGCCAAGCGAGGCGAAATGAGTAGCGGCATGTGTGCCAGGACCAGAGTACATGGTCTTGCCTAGAACGACAACGTCATAAAATACATCACAATATAGAAGACTCAAACCTTTGGCCAATAGAATGACGTGGTCGAGTTTCATAAAGGCTTTGGTGCTGGGCTGATGCACCGAGAGAACAACCATGCGACCACTCTTGGCCACGGTCGAAAGCAGCGAAATCAAACTATTGGCCGACGCGCTGTCCAAACCCGAGGTTGGTTCGTCCAAAAAGAGCATCTACCATTGTTATACCAGTCAGAAAAACAGCAGGAAAAGCAGCAATCGTCCATCAGTAATACCTGGGGTTGCGTGACCAATTCCATGCCAATACTCACGCGACGGCGTTCGCCACCCGAGACCCCACGAAGGGATGCATTTCCAATCCTTGAATCGGCCACATGGGTCAAATGCAGTTCAGCCAGCACTCGCGTGACCAATTGCTGCTTGGCCACCAGCGTCATGCTCGACGGGAGACGTAAAAAGGCCGAGTACTCAATCGATTCACGGACGGTCAACGTTGCCAAGAGGCAGTCGTCTTGATGGACATAGGCAGCCACTTGGCGGAAATTGCGTGGAAGCGGTGCGCCGTTGAGCAACACGCGGCCTGTAAATTCCGTCGTGCCGTTGGCGACCCCCGCCAAACAGTTTAGGAGCGTGGTTTTGCCAGAGCCCGACGGCCCCATGAGTGCCAGCATTTGACCTCGGCGAACCGAACCATGGATACCTTGGAGTATGCTCTTGGGCTCGTCCATAGGCACGGGAGTTGGCGCCGGCCGACCGCGTAGTTTGGCGAGTTGGGTGGCGGCTGTCTTGGGCGTCCGTGCGACACAGCCAATGGCTTGAAAGCTAAAGCGGTCGTAGGTGGACGTGTGGGCAACATACGCATGCAACGGGTCTTCTAGTTCTGTTGCCACATCTTTGGGTTGGCTGTGACGGAGATGGGCGACGTAAGATGTGTAAAAGAGGACAAGGGCGAGCGAAATGCCTCCGAGGAGTACCACGACGGCAGCGAGCGCGAGGATGAGGGCCTTGGAGTAGGATTTGGGTGGCTCATTGACGCTTGTGACGTTGTTGAGTTGGTTGAGCACGGACTGCAGTTCACACGACGATGCTGAGCATGTGCCTTCAAGTGGCAGGGGCGAGCCTTGGATATCCACTTGAAACGTGGCGTTGCCAGTCGCTTTGACGACCAACGGTCTAGAGAACGAATGGTGGTGACGAAAGACGGTGACGAAAGACGGCGAACGGCGACAACGTACTTGTTGGCCATCGACACTTCAAACAGCGATTTTGCGACCGCGCTGCAAGCGTCTGTACACAAACACGCGTTGCTCGCACACGAGATGGTCGAGCCACTAAATGTACACGCGGTTAAGTCGCAGTCGACAGCATGCGGGCCTTGGGGGCCCGTCGCGCCCTTGTACACAGCCATGACACACGATTTGGCCGCCACGTCACAGGTAAAGCCAAGCATGCCATCGCTGAAGAGCGCTTGGAGCGCCGCACTCAAGACACAGCTGTACGTCTTGCTCTTCATGTCCGCTGTAAAGTCGAAGCTCGTGGCACAGCGAGTGTTGGCCATTGAGGCCGTGCAGGAACTGTCGGCGCTGCATTGGCCGCAGCCGAGGCCTGAGAAGCCTGGCTTGCACGTGCATGAGGAGGCGTCGGCGCTGAGGACGCCGTAGGTCGCGGGGCAGAGCGGCGCAGCCGCCAGGGCGACCGACGCGAGGGACGCTGCAGCGAGGAAGCGACGCATCGGAGCGAGATCTGATGGCCAAATGCCGTTGTGGTCAGTTGGAACGTAAAAATAAATATTCTCCAACAACGTTTCCGTCGAAAGATAGATATTTTGCATCAAAGAATCTCCGAACGTGAAACGTGGCGCGTTGCTGGGACACCAGCTGGATTTCGCGGGGGTTGCCTCTTCAGGGGATGTGCAAGTGTGAAGGATGGCCAATTTGGACTCGAGTCAAACGACCCAAACGAAGGGATGACGACGCACTGGGGGACTGAAAGGCGAGACCGCGGCAGAATTTTTTCACTCAAACAAAAATTTAACGCAAGTAGGCGTGCATGTATTTCACGTCAAGCACAAAAAACAAGAAAGCAAAAGGTGAACGAAAGACTCTCTGTCAGAGAATCGTCCATTTTGCGTTGGTGGTATCACGCCACTGTTGATTGATGGATGGAGGGCTACCGACTGCTCCAGCGTTCTTGACATCGATTGCTATCGACCTTGGCACTACAGAATGTTGGTAGTATTTGATTTGAATAACATCGGAATGATACGTTGAAGTGGTGCACTGCCGTCTGCTTTTTGCTGTGGCAAGCTCAGCAGGTGGACACGACACGCTTGTGGTGCTCCCTCGAGCATGCCACGTGGGTTTACTTTCCACGGCGCTTTCTCGACGCAGTGTCCCATGCGGTCTTTCACCGTCAAGTCAGTGATAAAAGACTGGAAATTCGAGTCCAAATTGCAAAATATTTCGACATAATTGGGATTTTCTAAAAATGTAGGTGCAATTTCCAATTCTTCCTTGGGAGAGTAAAACCCAAGGAGGGGAAAACTGTTCCTGGTTGAACCTTTAACGCGTTTTTTACAATTCACCACGGCAATGCATCCCATGTTATATGTCCACTGCGACAACGATGGAAGCATCCAGGAAGGTTGCGTCTGCATCAAAGTGCGTCGAATGCCCGTTGGGGTATCCGGATGCATCTTTATCCGGAAGCAACTTGCGGATTGACTGAGAGTGCATTTGGTTCGTTACTTATAAGGACAGTCCTTGGAGAGATGGACCGTCGAGGGAAGTCCGCAGTGCGAGCATTCGGTCTCGGGCGGCGCGGATGACACGACCGGCGCCGGTGGAGGCGGAGTCGCGACGGCTTGGACTTGCGGCGCCGGCGCCTCCTTGGCCGCCGACGAAGCGCGGCGGTCGCGGACGGCGCTGACGAGGTCCGAGAGACTGTTCATCGTCGGGGCTGCTTGTCCTTGCGTTGGCGCGGGCGATGATGCCACGGAAACTTCCTTCTTGACCTTGACAGGCAGCGTTGGGTCCTTGGGCCGGAACACGGCGAATCGAATGATCTTGTCTTTCCGCGCGAGTTTCCCGAGGAGCTGGATCACTTGTTGAAGCGACATGAGGGACGCGTTGGTTTCGTTGATGCCGATGATGTACATGCCGGGCAGGACGACGCCGGACGCTTGGATCGCGCCAGCTTCGCCCGTCGGCAGCGGCGTGAAGCCTTGGACGACAGCGCATTCCGCAATGCCCGAGTCAAGGAGGACACCGAGCGGCCCCGGCGGGACCGTGACTTCGACAGTCTTTTCCACGACGACGTCGTCATCTTCATCGTCTGAGTCTGAGTCGTCGTCGTCATCGTCGTCAAAGAACGCGCCACCACGGTCTTCCATTTCCTTTTCGAGCGCGGCTTCGAATTTCGCCTCAATGTGATCCGGCACGGGTGGAATATGGATCGAAGTGGTCGTGGTCGTAGCGGTCGCGGGGGTCGATGGCAGCGGGATTGCGACGGGCGGCATGCCTTCGGGTTGCGATCCGCCACCGCCGCGGTAGGCCTCGTCGTCGTCTGTGACCGAATGGGTCTCTGCGTCCATCCCGACTTCGGATGGGAGGAATGGCAGCGCTTTGTAGTGTTCGGCCATCGGGTCCAACCCTAGATTGTAAAGGGTCGAGTCGGGTCGAAATGATCGCGTAAAGGACGGACCGACAATCTTGTAATCCGTGCCGGCCCATAGGTTCACGAGGTAGTTTTCCCCCGTCGCGTAGTGCAGCGCGCGGGTGCTCTTGGTGCGAAACGCCGTGCTGGGAAAGTAGTCGACGACGGTCGCTTCCCGACCGAGGTGGAGCACCTTCTTCCCGTTCAAGCTCTCGGGTTCCTTCATGGGCGCGATTGCGCTAGAGTGGTGATAAGGGAACAAGAAAAGCAAGAGGTCGCATACCCTTGCGAACGAAGGATTTCGATGATTTGCGCATGGCCTTTCCAGAGCGCGAGATCGAGCGCGGAATACCCGTCCTGCGACGCCGATGAGAGGGTGAGGATGGAGCGACAAGAGACGTACATCGGTGATAGCCCAAATGCTGGCATGCAATTGAAGGAGCATCATGACCATTTGCGTGTTTCCGATGATCACGGCGCAGTGCAGCATCGAGAAGCCGCCGTTCTACGACGCCGACCGTCAATTGCAGGAGATGGATGAGCGGGCCTAACCTCGGTCGTGGCCTGGACATCGGCCTTCCCGATGACGAGGGTGAGGTACTTGCGTGCCTTCTCGACATTGTTTTCAAGAATGGCGTCCCGCAGGTACTGGTTCGTCTTGCCCTGGATCAAGTTCATCGCTCCTCTCCTCGTCGTAAATGACAAGCCGGCGACACGCAGTCTTCCCGAGGTATCCGGATAATCGACCCCACAACACGCCAATATCCCATCCGGATCCGTTGTGCCATGATTTGGGCGTTGATTGGTCAATAATCATCCAATGGCACGTCCTAACGGAGAAATGTAGCGACTGCATTGGACAAAACTCACAAGTAAAACGGTGCAGAATTCTTGTTTTGTCACATTGAAAATCAAGTTGGGTACATCGTAGTAGTGTCTACCTGAACTTGGTGCACTCGGAGATGTTGTTTGTGTAACGTGCCGCCTTCAGGCACACGACATTTCGACAGGAACGACTTGCAATCGCTCCAAAATACTGGTGCACGTCACATGCTATGCCTGGATAGTTGAATTAACGAAGCCCTAGGGATGACCAAAATTCCTTTTTGTCATTAAACATGAGCCTCGATCGCCCATTTATCGATCGCCCGTGCTCGCGACCGCTTGGATTGTTCAATGACTCCAGCAGACCTTGTTTCCATTGGTTGTAACTCAATTAATGTATCCAATTCAATTACGTTTTCAGCCAATCAAACACACGCGGCTATATCCGACTCAATGCAGAGTGGAACATTTCAATGAAGTAATCTGTCGACCCGTTTGATCACTCCGAGATGCGATTGTCCTGAACATTTAGCCATTTTACTTTTTTCCACCATGGCCAAACTTGCCTTTCTTTCGCTCCTCGCCACCGCCACTGCCAACACCTGGACCAATACCACCGAGACGGCGACGCTCTTGGGCTCATCCTGCTCGGCGATTCAAGAAAACACCGACTACGACGGCAACAACCTTTCGTCTACCAAGCAACTGTCGGCAGAATTGTGTTGCGCCGATTGCCGTGCCAATCCCCACTGCGCGCTATATGTGTGGTTCCAAGGCAAGTGCTACTTGAAGACCAAAGCAGGCGCGAAACAGATCAACGCACGCGGCCGCCGCGCGGCGTTTGTTTCCACGACGACGACGACGACATTGGCGCCCCCCACGGTCCCGCCCTTCACATCCATGTGCTCCGCCTTGCTTCCCAACACGGACTACGAAGGCCACGACATTGGCGCAGTCAATCGCGAAATGGCTGACCAGTGCTGCGACGTGTGTAAAGTCACGCCTGGTTGCGCACTCTTTGTCCATGTCGATCAAGTTTGCTGGCTCAAGAGCGCCAAGGGCAAAGCCAGCTTCAAGCTCGGCGCCCAAGCTAGTATGATTGACGCCGACACCCCCAAGTGTGGACCCACCGAAGCCAACACCGACTACGCTGGCGACAACTTGTACGGCTCCGGCTCAGCAGCGGATCTGTTTTCGTGTTGTGTGGGGTGCCAAATGAACCGCGATTGCAACGCCTATTCGTTCGTGGAGGCGACGCAAGAGTGCTCCCTCAAGTCTGGCCGCACCGGCACATCGGCCAAGTCTGGTGTCACCTCTGGCCGCGTGTACAAATGCACGCCCATCGAAATGGGCGTCGACTACGTTGGCAATGATCTCGCGGATGTGGCGGCCGATGCAGCAGACGACTGCTGTGCGTTGTGTCGCAATTTGGATGGCTGCAAAGCCTTTTCGTACGCCGATGGCACGTGCTATTTGAAGAGCGACAAAGGAGCCACGACGACCAACGTTGATGTGCAATCAATCGGCCACCCTTTTTGTCTAAATGGCTTTATCGTGGTTCTGAGTGCCTCCCATTCCAAAATAGTCTTCATATAAACCAATTTATGATGAGAGCATCTCCAACAATGCGACGCTATATCGAACGCTATGTGTCTTCCAAAGCAGCGACGCAAGGGCGTTTAGCTAAACAACCATTTCCTCAATAATGAACCAATCAAATTGCGTTGCATCACCAAATTCGTTGGACCCAAACAATGGATTTTATTGGACAAAAAAGTATCCATATTTGTCCAATAAAACAGATTTTGTGATTGTGCGTGCGTCGACCCAAATATTGCACCAAATTTTACACATAGCGTCGACCGGTGGGGTTGCCAAAAGTACGCAAAACACACATTGTTTCGTTGCATATAGCGTCGATGGGTGAGATGGTCTGAGTTCATAACGTTGGAAAAACTCGACATTGTGGTAAACTGAGTTGTATGAAAGTTTGTAGGGTGATCTCCTATATATTACAATAAAGTATGCAGATGGAAAATATTCGATCAGACAAGGTGATTTCTGATTGGCCGTTGGATACATATCCATTCAAAATGCTTTAAAACGATATCATTGGCTAATGTATCGAAGACAGTCGAAGAGCCCCGACTTCTTAGAATTATAAAAATACCACCGGTGCAACTCTGTCGAGTATTTCCATCGTTATCTGTATTTGTCTCTGGTGTTTATCTGAACATGGAATATACTGAGCTGCGCGTCTTATATAATGTTGTTACCTTTGCTATTAGAAGCCATATTGATAATATTTAACCCTGAAGAATACTGGGATGATGCGGAACGTTCACAATAATGAATATCCTGTTCGGCCACTCTGGCACCATTTCAACGATCAAAGAAAACACATTAAGCTGCTGAAAAGCAGTTGGATATTTATCGTCACCACACTCCAGAATTTTACAATAAGTTAGCAA
The DNA here is from genome assembly GCA_009835185.1 of Aphanomyces stellatus. Lineage (NCBI taxonomy): Eukaryota > Oomycota > Saprolegniomycetes > Saprolegniales > Verrucalvaceae > Aphanomyces > Aphanomyces stellatus. The sequence goes on along the minus strand of VJMH01005349.1, from coordinate 12,133 downwards.
TAATTTATTCCAATGTAAATTATTCAGGCGATTGCCAACCCCTTGGAGGCAAAAGCCACACACTTTTGGCACATATCTTCCGCCATAGCCATCCATTTCGAAAAGGATGGCTCGGAGCGTTGCAAGAGAAGGAAACGCGCGACGGCCTTGTGCCCGTTGCGCTTGGCGTCGTCAAGGGCCACAGAGGTACAGCCCTCGGTGCGGTTTTCATGTAGAAAACGCACCACTTCCAGATGGCCATTGCTGGCGGCGTAGTTCATAGCGAAGGTCGTGCATCCCTCGGTGCGGTTATCGTGTAGAAAGCGCACGACTTCCAAACGACCGGTGCTTGCGGCATTGTTCATTGCGTTGATCGTGCAACCTTCGGTTCGGTTGACGTGGAGGAATTGGACGACGTCGAGGTGTCCATTCATGGCAGCCATGTCCATGGCACGCGTCGTACATCCTTCCTTGCGGTGCTCGTGTAAAAAGCGCACCACTTCCATGTGTCCGTTGGCGGCAGCTTCGTCCAAGGCCCACTGCGTGCATCGCCCATGGTGCTCCTGTTGAAGGAATTGGACGGTCTCCAAATGGCCGTGCATGGCTGCCGTGTCCATAGCGTCGGTCGTACAAGTGGCATTCGTGTGGGCATGGAGAAAACGCACCACATTCAAATGGCCATTGCGGGCCGCGCCGTCCATCGCATCCGTGGTGCACGTGTTGATGCCAACTCGCTTGACAAGCAAGTCAACCACTTCAACCTGGCCGTGCCATGCAGCCATGTCGAGGAGCAGGTTGTGGGCGTGAAGCTCCGAGGCAAAGTGCTCTAAGAGAGCCAGTTGGCCGTAGGAGGCAGCATGGGCTATAAACACGGGCTTGAGATGCGGACGGCAATGCAGGAGTCGCAATGCGTCGCGGAGGCGGGGATGGGCAGCAAGCCAAGGGGCAAATTCAGTGTCAAAGTCGATGAGAAACGCATGGTTGGGCCGCACGGTGGCTTGGAATTGGCGACAAGCTTTGTCGTTAAAGGAGCCAGTGGGTAGCAGCGGCAAAAGGTCTGCGTAGACACCGTCCTGGAAGTCGCAGATGTGTTGGAGGAGGTCTTGGTTGAGGAAAATAGAGGCAGGAGTAGTTGATGCCATGGTACTCTTTCGGAAAAAGGTAAATGTGAAAATGAACGCACGATAGAGTCGCACGAGGCTTTCACTATGCACGGTGTATTCGGGCGTGTGGGGTCGTGGAATGATAGAAAATTCTCGTCTTTGATTGGTGGAAAAGTAGACGAGGATTTTTGAGCGGCCTCAGAATTCATTGAGGACAAACTAAAACGCGTTATAACGTTTTGTAGACTATTAATAAACTGGAATTTGTAGGAGGTTCACATTGTAACATCACACAGGTAGACGTCGATCTTCGACTAGAGTGGTGGTCTCCGAGTTATTTCAGCCTTCGTCAGTTTATGTCGACACCTTCCTGATGGATGTTTCAGCTTTGGAATGAAAAGCATATCCAGTGTGAGTGAATGCACAACTGTGTGGTACCTCGAAGTTTTTAATCAAACAAATAGTTCGTTGCAATGGGCTATTGTTTGTACTGGGACCGTCGACCGGCTAATGGAATGGTTTGACAGATCACTTTTTGGATAAATAGGGTCGAGTTGACGTGATATGTCATTTTGACTCGTCACGCGTCAAATCAGATTAATCAAACTATAGTCTCGGGACAACATCAACGAGAATTTTTGAATTCCACGATGGTTGGGTGTTGCAGGATGGGTCAGCAACTCAATTTTGTTTACGACCAGTGACCGAAAGTCCCTTGTTGGAGTAGTTGAATACATTTACTTTGTACTACGTAGTAGCGAATTCAAAACTCTCACTGCGGGTTTTTCTTCGTGGTTTAAAACCAAGTAATGTTCGTCAGCGGTGGAACATAATAAATTTGTGTCGTGTGAAAGAATCTAACCCGTTCCCCTGTCTCAAGCTGAATATCAAGTCTTGAAGGGTACTCGTAGATCACTCTTCCATTTGCACTTTAACCCCGAAGCTCAATAAACTATCTTAGCCCGAGTTGGCCTAGGTTGTTGCGTCCGTTCCACCCCGAACTGACCCTCCTCCCATTTCGCCTCCTCTGTCGAAGAACCTCAGCTACGCTCCGTCCTAGCTGCACTCTTAACCGCGTGTTCCCCTGCATCGTGACTGTGAGAACTAAGTTTTCACGTCACATTTGATTTAGTGCTTCCTCTGCGCATCAAAGAAGTTTTCCCAACATAAACTTACTTTACACTAGAGAACACAGTCGAGTGATTTTTGGGCCCATTTATTCCGATCTATTTTGTGAGATCCGAACTGGTTTGGCATTTGTGATTGACGAGGGATAAATTGAACAAACCGTAACCACCAAAGGCATTCTTCAATTAACGGCGGAGTGCAACATTTTGTGACGCAGGAGCAATGAATATTCACTTGTTCTCCTTTTTGCGTCGTCTACAATCCCAACTCAACGCCTGCGGGACAAAAAATCCCGACGCAGCGCTTTGGGCTCTTCCGCACATGAAGTATACTAGTATGCGACATCAGTATCGTACCACAAATACATAGTTATGTGGGTCGAAGGATTTTGGTTTGTCCCAGCCTTCTTGTATCAAACGACTTCGATGCTATTCATTTCGGTTGTGAGAATGTTCGAAGTCACCCACTGGCGCTTAACGCTCTTGCGTCGCTACGTAGGAACACACAAAGCGTTCATTGTGGCGTCGCATCGGTGGAGATACTCTCAATCCCTTCTTCATCGTTTTGTGGATGCGATAGACTCAAAATGAATTGCCTCAAACGCGCTCTCGAAATCGAAATCTGGTCGATTATGGCATGAAATTAGTTTGGTTGAGCTGTGGCATTCGAGTTAACTCTCAACCGAGTTTGTCGAGGCCAATTGCGTCGGCTGCGTGAACCCAGGCTGTCAATTTGCCATGTTCACGCATGGCCGCTTGAAAGTCCGTGAATGTTTTCGCCAGTTGGTCGTCCAGCATCGATGGGTCCGAGAGTTGCGCGGCAAGGGGCGTAAGTGCAGTCTCAAGCGGGTGGTCAACCTCAGGCGTGCCGTGAAGACTCGTCAGTGCGGCCACGCACTGCACCGCCGCGGCATAAGGCGTCGCTTCCACAAGCAAGTCATCCACCAAGCCATGGGCGGCAAGAAGGCCGGACACTTGCATCCAGACGAGCGAAACACGAAGCAGCGGGAGGAGGAGGCGGACGTGCGGCGATCCTGCCGCGGTGGTCCATGTTGGTGGGTCTCCACATGACGCTGGCTGGCCTTGGAGCAGGAGCTGCATGGGCATGGCGGCCAGCCGGGTACCACGGGGGTAAACGCCTGTAAAGGCGGCAGCGGGTGATGGCACCAACAACCAGAGACGAGGCACGTCGCTCGCCGGCGGGATGGCGCTGGGGGATGACAACGGCGTGTCACAGCCTTGCAACGAACGGAGCAACGTGGCAACGTCGGCGTGGCCTTCGTCCACCGCGAGCGCCAGGGCCGTGTCGCCACCCTAATGTGTCACCATGACGACGACGCGTCAGCAAAAATCAGAGTACATTGGTCAGGGTAGCCAAGCCCCAGCCACCGCTGTCGACCAAGACGCGAACAATCCCGCCGTGCCCACTGTAGGCTGCAGTGTGCAATGCATTCCATCCATCCTAAGGCATTGTTGTTCGCAGCACCGTGAGTATCGTACTTGATCCACGAGACGCGGGTTCGAGTGCGGCAGCAAGGCTTGGACGATTGGGACATGCCCACGTTCACATGCAATATGGAGCGCCGTCGCGCCATTCTGCCCAACGCTGCATGAATCAAGAGCAAGCGCAAGATGCATACCTGTGTTGTCAAGTTGACGTCGCTCCGTGTGACCAAGAGGTGAACGACGGCTACGTGACCATTTTCGGACGCCATGTAGAGTGGCGTTGCGCCATCCTACATGTGACTGAGCCACTAGACTCTGCGGGAAGATGGAACCTCGTTGGCAAGATTGACGTTGGCACATGAAAGGAGATGCGCGACAGTAGTTGCATGTCCATTGGAAGCCGCAGCGACCAAGGCCGAGTCCCCAGTCTTTGGACATTGCATCAACCTCGATGGGTGCACTGGAGGTTGTCCTACCGAGTTGGTCCAATCGATTTCAATCCCATCAACCTGCAGGAGAGTTTGCACCACACCCGCATGTCCATTCTTTGCGGCGATCCACAGCGGCGTCGCATCATTCTATCACACATGAGATAAATGCTCCCCGCAGAAGGTCTGACCTCGCAGACATTGACCGTCGCGGCCACGTCCAAGAGGATCCGTTGAAGTGTGTCTTCGTCGCCTTCCTTGGACGCTCTCCACAAATCACTTGTTTTCTCCTGTCATTCACGTGAGTGCTTCCCGCACCAAGCGTCGATGATGCACCTGGCGAAACATGCAATCGAGCCACCTTCCGACTACAGTTATCCGGAAAAGCCTGGAATTAACTGGATATCCGTCCCTGCAAATCTAAACCGCCGCCAAACCATCCTCACCAGTTGTTTGAGGAAACAAACATGGGTTCCATCATTTGTGGCACCTTTCTTAGCGATGCCGAAATGTGATTCCAACATTGTTGTTGGCACTCCGCTAAGTCGTGCTGTGTTCCAGACGCACTGTCCAATGCTCAACGCTTAGTCGCAACATTCGCCCCACATCCACACATTTATTGGGTGAGTTGATGAACGCTTCGAATGTATTTTGCGGTCCGAAATACGTGTGACCAAAGTCACTAGAACTCAGCGACATTGCGCGTGCCTTAATCTCGGATGTACATTGATGCACTGCGATGGTTGATCTGACAAATAATCACACAACCACATCGAACAAACCACGTCCCCAATTGTCCAAACCCACAAGTTGGGTCATGCGTGTGGCTCTCGCTTTCAAATGCTAACGACGTCGGGTCTTGAGCATTTCTTCTCCGAAAGTCGACCTCTCAGTTGTTCGGAATTTCATGCAGCCCAATCGGACCTCGTGGATCTCATTTCCACCAATGAAACAGCAGGATTCGAAACGACACCCCGATCTTTCGCGAGTTACATTTCGCACCAGTGACAGTGCCATGCCTTCGCCCGTCGTCGTCGTCCTGCTGCACCCACACCTCTTTCACGATATCTGTGCCTTCCAAGACGGTATCCATGGCGACCTCCTGCCACTCCCGTCCACTCATTTCGACACGCGGTCCTGCCAGCTCTTCGACTCGACCCTTCGGACGTCGCATCCGTTCCTTACGCATTTTCACGATGCATTTGCGCCCTGGTTTGAAACCCACCCCCATGTTCAAGACACGTTGCGATTACTTTACTGCCGGCCGCATCTACACTCGGTCGTCATTGCCCATGCAGCTTCATATGGTCAAATGTCCCTCTTAACCCATTTGGCGCCCCAGCTTCCCGCGCATCGATTGCTCTTGGAAATGGCCGCGTGGCATGGCCAGCGCCGAGTGGTTCAATTCCTCGTCCTCGGCGTTGGCTACACGACGTGCACGTCCGATGCAATAGACGGTGCGGCCCGCAATGGCCATTTGGACGTCCTCCGATTCCTCCACATGCACACCAAGGCCACTTGTACGACCGATGCCATGGACCTTGCGGCTATGAATGGCCATCTGGAGGTCGTACAATTCCTTCAAATTGAACGACAAGAAGGTTGTACCCATTGGGCCATCGACACGGCTGCGGGCAACGGCCACGAAAATGTGGTGCGCTTTTTACACTCCCACGGCGCGCCATGTACAACCGACGCGATGAACCGTGCGGCCCGCAATGGCCATCTGGAAGTGGTGCGTTTTTTACATACGCACCGACAGGAGGGATGTACGACCCGTGCGGTGGAGTGGGCTGCTATGAACGGCCATCTCGACGTTGTTCAGTTTCTCCACCTCAATCGACCCGAAGGATGTACGACCAACGCGATGGACGACGCCGCTTGCTTTGGACATTTGAATGTGGTGCGCTTTCTGCATGAGAACCGCACCGAGGGCTGCACGACATACGCCATGAACTACGCCGCGACGAATGGCCATTTGGAAGTGGTGCGTTTTCTCCACGAGCACCGCCCCGAAGGATGTACGACCTTGGCCCTCGACCAAGCGTATCGTAATGGCCATGCCAAAGTCGTCCAATTCCTGCGCAAGCATCGCCCAGCCCCAGATGTGACCAAGTGGTCGGCTAGCCTTGAGCAAGTTTGCGCTGGCGTCATGGCCTGTGGGCTCGCTGCATTGGCCGTCATATATTAGTACAACCTCGTTTATGTGTCGGTATGTTCTCAATTGAAAATGTGTGAAATCGCTTTGTAGATTACAGTGGCAGTTTTGGCAACATAATGTTTGAGTAATCGAATTGCCTTTACCTTTTTTTGTTACCTGGTTCAACTTGAAGCTGGCTCTGAGTCGAACCATCATGACCAGCCGGGGGTATGCAGTTAATGGTGTGGGCACAATGTCGCCTGCCAATTCGATGATGGAGGAGTTGAAATTGTAATAATATCTATAAAATTTATGGCCACTGCGCAGGCATAGCGATTTGGCGTACGATACCGAAACAGCTCGAACGCATTAGATTTCCGCATCCAGGAAAAATTTGTCGATCTGTCGTTCAAGATTCGAATGCCACGATTTCTGTCACTAAACACGTATGCAATGGTGCCATATGTGTCATGTGATGAAACCACGATGGAGGAGGTAATGCTTTCTTACCGTAAAGCTCAGAATAACTAACCATTCAAAAAAGACCCCAAAACTCAAAACAACTCACCGATGGTACCACTCTATATCAAAATGTGCAATATAAAATTAAATTATATTACTATACAAATATCAAGTATAATTTATTGTCTATTTAATACTTAATATTATTACCCAAATTTATCCGGAATTGTTTCAAAATAACTCACCTCCGTCAAAAAATGTATCACCACCTGAGGCGAAATTGCTTCGTTAGTTATTATGAGCGTTTCGGTAGTCCAAAATAACTACCTACTTCTGAAGTTGGCAACGTCGATCGACTCTGGTTATGGTGAGTTATTTTCATATTTTCCGGATAAAGACAAGTAATAATATTGCAGAAACATATCCATTGTTCACCAGAGAAGTAGACCTTGGATTTGCAGCTTGGAGTGGTCAGTTATTCTGTGCTTTACGGGGATTATGGAGGATTGGTGCGTTGAACACAATTGCACTTGAACTCAACATAACCTTCATTGAAAATCTTATCAACCATCAACGCTCACGACGAAACCAGCATTGTCGTCGTCAAATGGTGGGTCCCCATCATGAACAACAAACTGACTTGTCTCTCTCGACAACGACCCTTCACTGCCCCATATTCATCGATGTACAAAGTAATTGACATCCAATCTGACAAACAACGATCTTTAAATTAACCACACAACGTTCACAACGATATTGCTTCGCTACAGAATGTACACGGGCTGGTGATGTTGGCTTTGCTGGCTGTGACCGAAAGCTTCGCTGTCGCGCCACATCGCTCGGAACTGCGGGAGCACGTCAAAGTACTCGTCCAAAAAGTGGAGAAATTCGACTTGGGTCACACTCGAGTCGCGCGTAAAGTCAACCGAGTAGGGCTGTGTCTCGTGAGGCTGAAAAGAGTGGTTCAAATGGAGTTCCTGCTTGACCAGGTCGCCTGCCGTTGCGTTGCTCGCTACAAAGCTGACGTCTTCGACCTTGACACTATCGTCTTTGCGCAAGTGTTTCTGGCACAATCCTCCCTCTCGTGCGTGGTGGATGCAGCCCACAACAGTGCAAATACGGCCACCGCCATGTCGGACACAGAGACCTCGGGCATGGGCCTGTTTGTCACACCCGTCTTGCTTGCAAAAGCGCTTCGAGACGACGCCCCCGTGCTGGCCGCAATAGTCTCCGCCGTACGCATTCGACTTGCAGCCAAGCTGGAGACATTTCTTCTTCCCCCCATGACGAACACAGAGGTTGCGGGCGTAGACAATGTTGAGGCACCCGGCCGACGAGCACTGTTTGCGAGCTTTGTGGAATTTGCACTTGTCCGAACCGCGGAGAGCGTCGTTGTCGCAGTCCTTGAATGCACAGGCCATGTCGGAGGAGGTCATCCTGCGGCACTGTCGAATTGAAAAATGACACTTGCTGCAAGGAACGTTCGAATCAAACAGTTGAAACCGTGGATGCTAGTGAGAGTGGGCACTGGGACGAGAGCGGCCAACTCCCAAGGTCACAAGAACTAATCCAAGGATAGTATTCAAATGCGATGAGTTACAGAGTTGGATTATGTGTAAAATTTACACAAAGTCCCACCTTTTCACAGACGTATGTCTACCATCACTCCCAACGTTTTAGTCGATACTGTTTTTTCCGAATGCGTACCTCGAATTGCCATCAAGCGAGAAACAAATACTGTACGTTGAGTAGCTACGTCGAATAATTGTTGGTAGTTACGTGTGGTTGGCTCTCGTGATGTGAGATGCAAACGAGTTCAATTGCATTCCGCACCATCGTCGTTCAACATACCTAGTATGTACTTTTTCACAGGTTGAGCACACAATAACTCATCACACTAGACCCCAAATCACTCAATAACTCACCAACTGTACTAATTAAGCACAGAATACTCGCACCAAACACCTTACCACGGTAAATAATTTAACCCATGCATACCAACTTCAAGTATACAATTTATCATTAGGAATATGAATAAAAATACACTGTTTTATTCGGGAAAATATCAAAATAAACCCACCAGATCATAAAATGGTGAGCAAAACAGTCTGGTGAGTTATTATGTGCTTTACAGAACAACAATGAACCAAAGTCAGCAGGGTAAATTGAATTAGCCTAAATCAGTACAATACATACCTTACCAGAAACACATTGGTCGACCGAATGGGGGGGATTGGCAATGTACATGTTATACATGGGAGGTGAGGGGTGTAAACTCACGTCCCCTTTATGCAAGTATCTATCAATGCAAAGTATAAGGGGATTGGTTTGAGGAAAGTGGGAGCCCCGATAATGTAAGCCAAAACACGAAACAACACATGGAAATTATCTCGTCAGGATTTTTAGAGTTTGAGTAAAAGGTACAACTCCATTATCCACCTGTTGAAACACACCTCGTTTACAAATGAAACTTCTGTTGCCAGGTGTCCAAGCTGAAATTCAAGGCAAGTGTGTTAGTTTTCTTCACTAACCCGTTTGATGGCAAAACAACACAGCCCAATCCAATTGCTCACCGATCACTCTGAGTTATTTGACGCTCAAACTTTTTCTCAATTGATGCCGCTCTCGAGCACAAATTTCAATTGATGTGTCTAACAATGTAAAATTAGGTGCCCTTTGTCGACTGGAAATTGTCAAGCAGGCCGCGTTGGCAGCCACAAGTATGTCCACACGCCTGTCTGCCTCCAGCTCGATCTGGCAATGTGGTTTGTGGTGAAATTTTTACAAATTCCTGAGCAGCAGATTGGCTGTGATGAGGTGCCTCATCCACCTCTAGGAGAAATTGTCTCATGGCCCAATGCATGCACTCCGATCTGCTGTTTTGATGCCAGGAGGGATTCTTGTGGTACAACGTAGTACTTCACAGTATTCATGATGACAGACATCAATGGTTTCTTGTGGAGAAATTTCCTGAGTGAGGGTCTCCGGACAAAAATAAGTGGATTTTGGGGGAAACACTCAGGGTCAAGAATACCATTCGAACACTCAAAGAATAGCGCACAAATGCAGGCTTCTTGGTGCTTTGGGGTCTTCGAATCTGCCCAAACAGCTCTCATGTCTAAACTAACAAAGGACGAAACATTTGTGTGATGGTATAATTTAAGCCGAGTGAGAAGCTCACTGTGAAAATTTCTCGTTTGATCGACACAAATGGATTTTCCTCGGGGCAACATACCGGTGTATTGAACTCAGGAGTATTGACAAATGGATTCGGAAAACAGCTAAATGAATCCTCCGGAAGAGTAATTTATCGGCTTGTAACTTTTCGTGTAATTCAGTTTCCCATGTTTGAAAACCATAAATGTTAATGGTATTGTAACGAATCAAACTATGTTGGAAACGTTGAAACATGGAAACGGATGATTGAGCTCCAGACAGGGTAATCCTCCGGAAGAGTAATTTATCGGCTTGTAACTTTTCGTGTTATTCAGTTTCGTCCATGTTTGAAACCATAAAAGTTAATGGTATTGTAACGAATCAAACTATGTTTGGAAACGTTGGAAACATGGAAACATGGAAACATGGAAACGGATGATCAAGCTCCAGACAGGGTATTTCTCAGGATCGGCCAACGAGGGCCAATGTTTATCAAAATTGGCCCACTCTTGCCAAAATATTTTAATAGGCGATCGGCCATCGGCATCTCATTGGCTGAAATAACAGAGCAAGTCGTCCAGTCATCATCATGGTCTTTCCCGTGTTCTCTCTCACACTCGCAGGAGACCCACAGCGAGGAGCCCTGTGACTTCTGCGAATGGGAATGCTCCTCGCTGTGAGTCTCCTGCGAGTGTGAGAGAGAACACGGGAAAGACAATAGTCATGACTGGTCGACTTGCTCTGTTATTTCAGCCAATGAGATGCCGATGGCCGATCGCCAATTAAAATATTTTGGCAATAGTGCCCTCGTTGGCCGATCCTGAGAAATTCCCCTCCAGATATCCGTCGTCGATTATTTACCAAAATCAAAAGGTGTCGAAATGCCTTATACCATGCATAGATCGTGGCACAATGACAATGTCCCACACCATCAACAGCATTCGATGCCGGTGCTACTCCTACGGCTTAAGTACAATAACTGACTGAGCCAAAGCCGAATTGATAAAAGTGGAGCTGACTTGCAGTGGACACATCGGTGTAATATTTTATTGCGGAAATTTCGATAGGACTGAGCCACCCCAATGGATTTCTAGTCCCGATGCGGGAAATTGATGCGGGAACTTGACAGGATTGCAAGTATGGATTGTTATAGATGCGCCTTCCTCAAATTATCGCCCTTGATGGGGCATGAAGTTTCCATTCCTGTAAACTGGCTCAGGAAATGCATACAAGTATAATGGTAATTGAGCACATCCGCCATGCCATCAATGAAAATGTACAATTTAAGGGAATTCTAAGTCTGTTGCAATGTCGTGGAAATTCAAAAAAAATTCCAGGACACTTCGAAGAATTTGTTTCCAAATAGAGCCACCAATGCGTCCAACTATTGACTCAACTGCCTTGATTTATCTTCCGAGGTGTCAGCCACCCACCTGGATTCACCAGTGCAATATGTCTGAGCTAATATCTGAGCTGTCTATGTGAATGGCACACGCTGAAATTCAACGTATGCACGTCGCACAACAACCGCTCACTTTTAAATAAATACTCGTTGGGCCTGCCATAAATATTTACAAGAATTGGGCAACTTTAGGTTTGAGCCCAATCGCGTGTAAAATTGCAAACTGTCGGCTGGGTTCTCGTCCAAGGCGCTCGATAATATAAATTGCCCTTGTTTAGTCGATGGGTGTAATCACCATGCTACTAAGATTGCCCACAATTTTTGCCCACAGATTATTCCTGCACCCTCATAAGACCGTGAGCAAGGTTGGAAAGTTGGTTTTGTTTACTGACAAAATGTGATGCAGGTTCTGGTTGTTGAAGTGGAAAAATACATCCCACTGTGTGTAATGGCATCAGGTCGTACACAAAATCTGATTCTGGGTGCGCAATCTGTGGTGCAAAATGCGTGCGTTCCTTCACTTGACACATTGCCGTATCACCCTCCTGAGAAACCCCACGCTTGAAAAATCTCTGTGCAACCAGGCAATTACAATTATTCCATAGTACTTCGAAGTATAGTATTCCAACTTCAAATGCCAGGGTGAGAAACTTGTCGCACTCGGCTGACGCTCGACGGTCTGGTCCTCGTAGTTGGAGCCAAAGCCAAATTCGTTCGCACACAGCCTTCTATTCGATCCCCACGGTTCAGGTGATCGAGGGATTTCTCGCTGCCTTTTAGGGTGGACTGCACAGATTTCCTATATTACTGATGAGGTTCGTCAGTGAGTTGGTGAATTGGAAATAGGGGAACGTTCTGCGGGGTGTTGTGAAGCATACCATATCTAGTTG
>VJMH01005348.1:0-78462 GCA_009835185.1 Aphanomyces stellatus | reverse complement strand
TTCGTCCAATCGCGACAGCGTCAAAGCTTGCATGTTGATGCCGGCTTCTTCGCCATTCGACAACGTCGGCGTGTGCGTTAAATTAAATTGTTCTCGTACTTCTTCCAATTCTTTCGCAGCGCTGGCGTGACGCCGACGCATCACGAAAAAAACAACCAATCCAATCAAAGCCGCAGCTCCGACTGCGATGCCAACGATAGCACCTGTGCTGAGTCCAACGCCCTTCAAATCAATCGCAACTGGGTCTGCAAAAGTTGTCAGTTGAAAAGGCGTTGGTAAAGGTGTACCTTTGAGAACACAAACGTTGAAAATTTCTTTGTTTTCGCCTTTGTCGCGGGTACGCTTGTCGCCCCAAAGTTCTTGAATGACGCCGTTTTTTAAATTGCATTCGGCGAGATCGGACGTGATGGTCAAGCCGTAGTAATTGTAGCCCATGTCGAAAGATCCACTTGAGGCTTCGGAATCCGTCGCTGTAGTATTTGGTTTAAGAGTTGTGTTGAGCGCGATAAACGTTTTATTGTTCATGATCCAATTTGTGATGTTTAAGTACGACAAATCCCTATGAATAGTCGAGTCAAAATCACAAATCAATACCAGAAGTGTACAAGTTTAACATCGAAGGCCCAAATGAGACGTTTTCCAATCGCCGAAGGTATTTGTTTTTATACAAAAACCTGAAAAATATCAATTTGAAGATGAAATATGGGACTTACAAATGCGTCATCCGGCTCATGTCGAGGTTAACCAACTCAGTGTAATTGTTTCCTCCCAGTTCTCTACATAGGAGGATAAATGAAGCATCAAACGAAAATATACGTACAACCACCCAATATTTGGAGTAACAGCCAACAGTTTCTGGAGTTCATCGTTGCTTGTAAGAACGCTTCCATACAAGTACCTATCGGATTAACCCAACATTAAATAGTGTGCTCGCAAGCCTTGTTGATAAGCGTACAGCATCTTAGTTCCCGTAGGGATTCGTGGAATGGTTTTGAGGCGATCGTATTGGAAATAACTAAAAACAATAAAAACATTACATCCAGAATCAACATACATTTCCGTCATGTTGCTCGGCCATTTGAACGAAGCAGGCAAAACAAAATTCGACACGTTTTTAAATTCCCTGGATTTCCGTGCACGTGAGCAGCGGTTCACATGTATTCACGTACACGCTGGGCATGCTATCAGGCAATTCCATCAACGACAAGTCGAGGGGTTGGCCATATCCGTTGAAGCGCCTAGTCAAGAGCCTTTAGCCACTGCAGAAATACGACATAGTCGTACCAAAAGTCACTCGTGTAGTCCTTGAAGTTGCCCACGGCAGACCACGTCGCGTTGTTATCTGTGCCGATGTATTTGCAGGCCTTGTTGACGACACACGTGAGGTTCGTGCGGGGGCAAAGTGCCTTATCGGTGACGAGGGTGTTGACAGTGTACGGACACGATGACTGCTGGGCCTGCACCATCATCGTGCCTGCAGTCGCAAGCAAGACCAATGTGGAGCGCAAGGCCATTGTACAATGAGACGTCAGGCCTTTTCGCAAGTGGGAAGAAATGCTGGAAACAGGCCTGTGGGCCCAGAAGGTTCCTGGCCACAGCATCCAGCTGTCTTGTGATAACCTCAACACTGATTGGTCAATTCGAAGAACCCCCACTGGGCAGATTCTGGATGTCTTTCAAGTGACTGGTAAATTGGATGTTTTCAATGAAAGGTTGGTCAATTCGTTGGAATTTCGAAGTATTTTGCAATGGATTGACAATTGTTTTATAAAACAAAAGTCACTTGACTCCACTGAATGCCTCTGTTTGGCCCAATGGCATTGCTGCTGCATTTCACATGTTTCGAATGCGTTTGCAATCTGTTTTGGGAACCAGAACCATCCCAGCATAAAAATTCCCATTACTAGTATATATTTCCCTGCATATCCCTGCATCCGTGTTGGCTCTGCATTGACCTTGACATGTGAGTCAGGTTCTCCAACAGCGGCATCCTCTTCATCGGCCGCTCGGTTTCTTGTGGCAAATGAACAACTGAACCTGTGCAAATGAAAGTTGAAAGGTTTTATCAGACACACGCACACGAATGCATACTTCTTGAACAGGGAGCGCGGGTTGTTGATGTCGTCGGCGTTCCCGCAACATAAGGCCATCATAATGGTGCTCTGAGCCATGAAGGCGCGAGGCTTGAGAAACAAGTACTGTAGTAAACAATACACAACGATGTGTTGCACTTCGACAACCACAACAATTGCACATACTCCGGAGTATATATTGGCAACATTAGCAGTGCGACCAGCAAGAACTGTGTGGGTAACTGAGGTTAAAATGTGTGTTTTGCGTCGTACAAGTAAACCTTGGCATCGTGTACCTTCACAAAAGGTGAGCTGTTGATAACTTCCCGCCCACTTCCAAAATTGATGGATTTTATGTCAGTGAATAAGCATCGATGCTGCAAAACCACATTCAAAACTAAGGCCGTATCGGCAATGGGCTGGCCATTCGATGAGTTTTTCAAATCTTTGTTCGGAATGTGATGGGTGTCAAATTCAGATAATACCATGCCTACAATAAAATCAATACAGCCAAAATACAAACCAGATAGAAAGGCACCAACCGAGCAACTACCTTGTAGGCTTGACCTTGGACAACTTCCGGCGCCATCCAACGGAACGTGCCAACACCCATGGTCATGGTTGCTTGCATGTCTTCCTTGGAAATACCAAAATCGGTCAACTTGGTCCCGTTGGTCGTATCCAACATAACTTTGTGGGACTTTATGTCGCTATGAATAATGTTGAGCGATTGCACCACACCTTCCACAAAGGTGTAAATGTGTATGTACTTGTCGTTCCAGGTAAACTCGTCGGCGTTGTGGTGGTCTAAACCACCACAACGTAGTCTTTCAAATCGCCGCCGTCCATCAATTCCATGACGCACTTGACGTCCGACGGCCGCGTCCATGCCGCGCCAATCAATTTGACAATGTACGGTGAGTTGAACGACGCCATAAGCTGGATTTCTTCCACAAATGACTGGAGTTGGTTCATCGTCACGTGGTTGTTGTGCAATTGCTTCACGGCCACCTGTTGGTTTTGGAACGTTGCGAGCCACACATCGGCAAACGCGCCCGACCCGAGTTTCTTTTGCAGCTTCAAATCCCCTTCGTCCAATCGCGACAGCGTCAAAGCTTGCATGTTGATGCCGGCTTCTTCGCCATTCGACAACGTCGGAGTGTGCGTTAAATTAAATTGTTCTCGTACTTCTTCCAATTCTTTCGCAGCGCTGGCGTGACGCCGACGAATCACAAAAGAAACTACCAGTCGGCGCCCCCGACAGCAATACCAATGATGGCACCAGTACTGAGTCCCGCACCCTTCTCAATTACAACTGGATCTTCATAAAGTTTGTTAGATTAAGACAGCGAAAGAATTGAGTGTACCTTTGAGGACACAAACATTAAAAATTATGTGTTTTGGCCACTGTCACGTGTGCGCTTGTCGCCCCAAAGTTCTTGAATTACACCATTTTTAAATTGCCTTCGGTGGGGTCGGACGTGATGGTCAAGCCGTAGTAATTGTAGCCCGAGTCGAATTTACCGTTCGTGGCTTCAGAATTGGCCGCCGTGGTGTTTGTCTTGAGAGTTGTGTTGAGAGCGATAAATGTTTTATTGTCCATGATCCAATTCGTGATCTTTAAGTACGATAAATCCCTACGGAATTTTAGACAAGGTAACGATATTTCCATGAGCTTACAAATTCAAAATGCTTGTTTCAAACGTAATGTTTTCCAATCGCTGAAGATAATCGTTGTTGTAGAAAAATCTACGAGAAATGGCAATCGCATACAGAAATTAAAATGTGATACGTACATATGCGTCATCTTGCTCATATCGAGATTGACCAACTGGGTGTAATTGTTGGCCCGTTGCTAGAAATTGAAATAAATCATGCGATTGCCTTCAACGATGAAAGATCGTACATCCAGGTAAGGTTTGGCGTTACAACGATGCGTTTCTGGATCTCTTCATTGCTGGACAAGATGTTCCCAAAAACAAACCTCTGAATGTGACCAACATCTTTGTCATTGACAAAGGCATGTGTCTGGGCTCGCTTGCGTGCATTGTCGACCGGGACTGCCACCAAAGGCGTGGTGCCGTATCAAGCCTTGGGCAGCTACCGAGACTAATACTCGTCCTCGTACGTTGTATCGGGCAAAGGTGCCAACATGTTTGCTTTTGACTTGCATGCAAGTCGTGGGGCTACACGACTCAGGGAACGATGTATTTTAAGGATATCGAATTTCGCGCGCTTGGCATCCATTTGTTCCGCGATTTCGACCAATAGAAGACATCAATATCAATGGAGATCTCTGATTGGTGCATTAAATTTAGCATGCCCAAAATGATTTTAAATTCTGAGGCCCTACTGCTAGGGTATCTTTTTATTTTAATAACTCTCACAGTCATTGTATTTTCAAATTGTTCACATTCATTGACTCAGTTATATTGATGTGGGAGTTGATATCCTACAATATAAAGCTCAAGAAGATTGGATCGGGTGCTTTTGCTGACGTGTGGGTTGGTTCGTTTGAAGGGGACTCGGTTGCCGTCAAGAAATTGCACAACAACCGGATTACGCTGACCCAGCTGCCATGTCGAAGAAACCAAATTGATGGCCACATTCGACTCGCCGTACATTGTCAAATTGATCGGCGCGGCGTGGACCCGGCCCTCGGATGTCAAGTGCGTGATGGAATTGATGGACGGCGGCGATTTGAAGGATTATTTGGATTGCCGACTCGGCGATCATGGTCAAGGTCGTCAGTGGCAGCATCAAACCCCGTTCACCAAGAGCTGCCCCGGTTGGCTGCTGGAACTCGCGATGCAATGTTTGGCTTACGATCCCAACGAACGTCCCACTGCTAGCCATGTACATTGTACGAACGACGAGCAAGGAACTGTCCTCGGGTCTATTCGCGCTGTAGAGAATTACTGTTCAAGAAATTGATATGACGTTACGTATTGTATTGTGTCGTTTATTGCATCCGAACCTCTCAATATTGAATTTGACCTCGAACTGCAAAGCTTGTGTTTTTGAATCGGAAGGAGGGAGTTGGAAATCAACAGTTTGACATCCGCTACTTAGAACTAGAAATGCACGAAAACCACGTTCCAACTCCTTGTTACATGCGTAGTTCTCGACTTGCTCCATCAACTTAGTTTCACACCTCAAACTCTATGTTGAAAGGGTATCAGTGAAAATGCTCCTCCAAAGCACTGTCAAAACTTTATTTACGTCATGGTTTTCCCTGTTTACACTCCGAAGGAAAAGGGAGTTAGTTTTTGCTTCAGAGAAGCACGGTGGGGATTGAAAGGTTGGCAACAGCCTCCTCTTCTCGAAGTATAAAGCTCTGAATGCGATTCCGCCCAAAACCCGACCCTGACACGAAAAGCAAGTGTTCCAAATAATTGGTCATAATACACCAATTATTTGGTCAGTTGGTACTATGCAGTAATTGTTTTGGCAACGCCTGATAGTCGGCCCTTACCGCAGGACTCGAGTAATCGAACAAAGACATGCACGCGACCATGGCGAGTTGACAAGTTGCGTTTGCTGGCCCTGGAAGAGTTCAAGTCGAAGCTGACTTAGTGATCGATGGTGCGTTTCGAGTACTTTTGGCAGTAAATCCAAACGTTACAGCGTACCATGATTTTATTGAGCATATTCAGCACTAAAATTTGACAAACCCGTCAATGGCATTTCTGACTTGCCGTCAAGGTTGTCAGTGGCTCCAGTTGTTGCCAAAATATAATGCATTTGCCTACGATAGTATTTGTATATCTTTGGCAGGTCAAAGGATTCACGAGACGCGCTCTGCAACCACAAACGTTCAGCTGCACCTGCACCACAATTATGATTGGTAACGACGAGGTGCAACTAAACAACTCATCACCTGCTGCGACCACCTGGCGCATCCATTGCATTTTATTCTTGGGTCACACAGGGTCACACAAGATGGATGCTCTTTTGCCGTCGTACCACGATATTGGTCTTGCAGCTCGTTGCTTTGAAACACTCTCTGGAGAAAAACTCATTTTCTTCGAAATGCACCGTCACCTTGGAGTTTTGGTCAGCACCCGAAGAATCCAACAATGGGTTGCAGCGCAGCAAAGCACTGAAGACTGAGCATCGAGATTTCAGAGTCGGAACGAATATGAAAAAAAGTTATGGTCAAGGCACATTTGGTGAGTTGTGTGCAAATTCGATTCATTCTCGACGGTAAAGCTTGTGTGATGCCACGTCTTATGTTGGGGCAAAGGCTCAAGGGAAACTGTGAAATTGCCCATGTGGCAGAGATTGCGGCGAAGTTGTAAACTGCACGCACGTGTGCCAATCGCGGTGCACAACAACTTCAACATTGGTTAATTCGACAACTACATCTAACCCTTTCAGAGTGAAATACTTGAACGTTTTATTTATATCTGCTTAGAGTTCACACGAGCAACTAATTTAACGTACAACACGACTAATGGTTGAAGGGTGGGGACTATGTAGTTTAACACGACCGGCCGACACTCGTCGCAGCATGTAAAATCCTATTTTTTGTCTTTCTGGCCTAATACCCTATATTTGGCTAATAAAAACATGGCATATTAATTGTGTATATCAGTTTTCAGATACGACGACCCTCAAGTTTCACACATGCTGGCGCTCCTTTACGTTTGCAGCACGCGGTCTCAGTTGCCAAATTTTCACAAAGAGTCTCAGGGATGTTTCTCGCTCTTGTCGCGGCGGCGCTCATATCGCTCGCCCACGCCCAGTCAACATGCTCGTACGCTGCGCTCCCTGCGAATGTGACTTTGATTCTCGTGTCGGACAATACCTTGTGCCCCGAGAAAAACAAAGTCTGCGTCGTCAACAAAGCATGCGAGGTCATCGCGAATGGAACCAATGGCACGGTCCATGCCGTGGGCAATTTTCTCGATTTCAACGAGACGACGCTGTACGAATGCATGCTGGAAACAGTTTCCAGCGTTTCTCACGTTTGGTTTGCGTTGTAGGGAAATTCGCAAGCCCAATGCATCGTCTATCAAAGTCCACAACGCAAGCAACGTGTTTTCAACCCTCAACACCGACATGATGGTCTTCCCCGACTCGATCAAACGCATGTACTGCCCTTGCTGGGAGGTTAGGTTTAACTAAGTCGTGTTGGCGCAGTGTGTTTCAAGGCTACGAACTCCCGTCGGTGGATACCATCAAGTGGCCCAAGAAGTTGACCGAATTGCTATTCCAAAAATGCAACCGGAAAGCCGTGCCGGTGCTTCCCCCCAACCTCACCAAGCTGTACGGTTGCTCACACGTGGATTTCACTTTATTTATTCATAGATTTCTCGCTGGCAATGACTTGAACGAGTCAACCCAAGTGGCGAATTTGCCGTCCACGATCGAATGGCTGTACGTGTGTGTGTATCGGCGCTTTTCATGGTGGCTGTAGGTCGCTCCAAGACAATATGTTTACCGAATTTGTGAATTTCTCGTTCAAGAACGCAACGACTTTGTATGTAAACTTGGGCATGTATTTCCGACCAACACATTCATGGACGGGATTAGATATTTGCTCGGCAACACCCAACTCCGCCGAATTGAAAATGTGACCGTGAGCAAGGACATTCTCCACATGTAAGGCATTATTATGATTGAATTCCTGATATATATATCATTACTAGGGATTTATCCAACACCCGCCTCGACAGTTGGATCATGGACAATACGACGTTTCGTATCTTGGATTCGCAATTGAAGCCCAATTCGACGGCTGTCAACTTGGACGCTGTCCAAAAGGAAGCCCCGATTGGATACGGCTACACAAACCTCGTGATTAATTTCAACGCAACGGAATGCAGTTTGAAAAATGGCGTCAAGCAGGAAATCTGGTCCGACAAGCGCAATCGTATGGCAGCTTACCGGGACACGGTCTTCAACGTCTGCGTGCTCAAAGGTACTGCAGTTCACGTCCAGTCAATTTACTACAACCCTGATCATTTTTATAACTCTTAATTTGCTAGACCCTGAACCGAAACCCACGGTTCCGGCCGTCGTGGCCTCCAGCTCGCTGAGCACCGGGGCGATTGTCGGCATCTCATTGGGTGGCCTCGCGCTCCTCGTCATGTTTATACGGTCGGTCATGTGGCGCGTCCGTCATAACAAAGCGGAGAAAAAATTACAAGACCTCCAAAACCAATACGACCTAACGCACACGCCGAATTTGTCCAATGGCGAAGAAGCAGGACTGAGCATGCAGGATCTCACGCTCTTCCGATTGGACGATTCGAATCTCAAACTCGATAAAAAGCTGGGCTCGGGTGCGTTTGCCGATGTCTGGCTCGGCACGTTTCAGGACCAGGTCGTCGCCGTCAAGAAAATGCACAACAGCAAAATCACGCTCGATCAGATCCAATCGTTCATCGACGAAATCAAACTCATGGCGACATTTGACTCGCCGTTCATTGTGAGATTGATTGGCGCGGCGTGGACACGGCCGTCGGATGTCAAATGTGTCATGGAATTGATGGACGGCGGCGATTTGAAGGACTTTTTGGACAAGATGACCCCAAAGACCTTTCCCTGGTCCGACAAACTGGTTCACATTCAGAGCATCGTGGGTGGGTTGGTCTATTTGCACTCGATGAATATCATTCACCGCGATCTCAAGTCCCGAAATGTGCTCTTGAGTTCGACGGCCGGCACCAAGTTGACGGATTTCGGCATTTCCAAAGAAGATATGCATGCAACCATGACTATGGGCGTCGGAACCTTTCGTTGGATGGCTCCCGAAGTCGTACAAGACCAAGCGTATACCGTCGCAGCGGATATTTATTCGTTTGGTACCCAAACGAATTTGGGGTTTCCTTTTCTGACAAATATTCTGTGTAGGCATGGTGCTCTCGGAGTTTGACACCCATCACATTCCGTACGAAGATTTCAAGAACCCAGCCAACGGCAACCCGATTGCCGACTCGGCGATCATGGTCAAGGTCGTTGGTGGTACGATCAAACCAACGTTTACCAAGAGTTGCCCACACTGGGTGCATGACATTGCGATGCGTTGCTTGGCTTACAACCCCGAGCACCGACCGACGGCGTTTGACCTTTCGAGGGAATTGCGGACGTTGGCCAAGGAATTATAAATGGTGGATGTAACTTGATTTTACATTTTGCGTATTTTCTCAATCAACTGAGGTCGCTGTCATTGTTTCAAGTTTGAGAGAGAATTGTGGACGGAGGCCGAGGAATAGGAAGTGTTTGATGTGACCAAGATATGACGCATTTCATATTCTCCGTCGACCGATTTCGACTTTTTAAAAAAAGTCAAATCGAAATCGGTCGACGGAGAATATGGCACCTTTTAAGGTGCCTTACCAGTTGGTTCTGACTTAAAAATGAGTATCGACAGTGTTGTCGAATCGAGATTCTACACCATTTCAAATGTTGCGTCCGTCTCATTTTAAGATCTCCAACAAGTATCGAACGAGAAAATGATGGACAACACGATGTTATTTTTCACACTACATTGATTTAGGTTATGACCTCGGGGCATACTTCTCAATTAAGCTCTGTGCATTGCTGCCTTTGATGTCACTTGCCGAAGTGGCCACTTTATACTTGGCCAAAATTGATTGCAATCGGTCGCTCGAATATTGCCAATTCGTTGTTGTGCTTGGTGTTGGCGTCGGACCCTCCGTCACGCTGCTGAGGCCTACTTCGGGTGTCGGTGCCACCACTTCTTGTTCAATTTTGCCATATTTATTCAGCAGAAAGTCCCGCCTCGACATGGTATTTGCAGAGCCAACCGCTACAACGTTGTTGGGTGTGTTAGTTGGGACTGCCTGCATTATAAACAGAATTAATTTTTGCAACGACTCCAAATAAATAGCTTACAAACGATGGCGGGCCAAAACTCAGGGGCGTCGATAGATTTGTGGGTGGCGCCTCAGTGCTTGATTTGAAATTCGGTTTTAAGATGGACTGCAGCGTCGATTCGAAGTCCTGTTGCATCGTCAACAACGGAGTTTCAAATTCTTTGGTGTAGTTGGTTGCCCATGCAACATGTTTGATTTCAGCAGTCAACGGCGTCGCGGAGACGGTGTATTTTGCAGTGGTTTTCTACACAATAAAATAAATCCATCGTCAATTCGTCACTGCCGCGAAATTGTACTGGCATGATCATCGTCGTCGCCGAGGGTTTCGGAATCGTAATGGGCGGCGGCATGTCAAGGTCGTCAAATTGATTGTCAAATGCTTGATTTGTCGTGCTTGGTTCGGACGCTGCCACGTGTTTCACTTTCGACGATGGCTTTTTTTGTTTTGGTTTCCCTTTGACGACGTCGACTTTGACGCGTTTGGGTTTTTCGCCGTTGACCAACGGCGTTAAATCCTGCGCATAAGCGGATATAACATGTTTTGTGCACGGCTTGAACTTGGGCTCGAGCGGAGCTTCCTTGGTGTCCGTTGGCGGGTGTTGCTTGCTCTAGTTGCAATATGTTAGCCGTCGGATTTCAATGCAAAGCTGCTACTTGGAGGTCCGGAAGCCGTGGGTAGCTCTTCATTTTCGGTGCAACCGCGCCATCGCCCATCGTTGCGGTGGCGGTCAATGTCGTCGTTGGATTGTGTTTTTTGGCTGGCTTGGGCTTGTCCAGTCCCACGTCTTTGATAATGTGCATGTTTTCCAGGACGCGAAACTTTGCCGCTTCGTCTTGGCGGCGCCGTTCAATCTCCTGGCATTGCTTGGCCCGAAACTTGGCCAGTTTCTTTCGCTCCTTGGCATCCTTGTCGTGCTGTTGTTTGAAGAGTCGCAGTTTTTGCTGCTGGGCTTCGAGGTCTTGTTGCTGCTGCAAGAGCGCTTGCACTTGCAGGTCGAGGACGCTTTCTTTGGCTTTCAGTGTTTGAAATTTGGCGTCCGAGTCCAATCGAGCTTGAACGATCGCAGCATGCTCGTCGTCGTCGTCGATCCGCTTGGCGGTCTGTGTGGGATCGCGACACGTGGCTGAATCAGTGGTCGTAATTGGTTCCTCCAACCCTTGACCACTGAGCTTCGAACCCTCTGCAGAGTCAACACCGTGGATGGTTCTGGTACTATCAAAGCCCCCGTCGTCGTGTACTGGATCGTCCAGAGCCGCGAGGAGCTCTTCGCCAGACGAGACGCCTGGCTCATCTTCGTCGTAGTCGTTGCGATGGCCGTCGTTGTGCGTTTCCCGCCACTTGCGCCACTGGTAGTCTGTGTATGCCTTCCACGTCTGCTGGATGACTGAAGCCGCCCACTCGCGCTCCAGGACGTCCATGGACTCGTCTGCCATGAGGACGATGCTGCGTTGCGGGCGTTTCGACAATAAGGGACTCGGGGCTATATTTAGACGGGTATGACTGGAGCGACTCATTGTATCATCATGCACACCAGCAGGTTGGTCAACATGCGAGCTACGTGTACAAAACACTGCAATGTGAAAGAAAAGGCAAGAAAGCATTTGAAATTCTTGTCATCGCGGCTACCAATACTCGACGCGTTTTCGTTGGTGGATGGACTCAACTCCGACGTTTGAGATGATGCATTTATGGGGTCACCAGGCACGTGGAAACCATTTCATGGGCTTTCGGCCCCACCAGCCATCGCCATATCGAATCGATACATGGTTGATCTAGGCCTAGTACGCTGGTGTCCCAATCGTCCTCAAGAGCCCATCCAAGCGTTCAACCATGCAGCTAAACAAGTCGACCCGTCTGTCGTTCTCCTTGGTGTGATGGCCCGCAGCAACGGTGGGCACATACTGATGTGATGTCATAGCCGCTCACACATAAATTGGTCACGAATTGCCGTCGGGTGGCGTTTTGTAACGCTGTTCGCGACGCGAGCAATACATCCGTCTCGTCCCCTTTGATTGAATGGTAGACGTTGGTGACCCACTCGATGGGCAACCTCATAGCGGCGTCCGCCCTTGCTTTGGGTGTCTGTGCGATTAATGAGCATCACGTGGGTGTCCCTGGCAGTACAAGGCCTCCAACTTGCTCGTGTTCTCATATGCAAGAGCAGGATGGACGAGTCTGCACATCACCCGTGGGAAATGCTAGGCAAATGCCCCGCGTCGCCAGCGTTCCGTTCCTGCCAGCACGAATCCACGGCCGACGCGGCCATGCAGGCGAAATTTCAGCAACGGGTGTGGAGACCCAGCCGAAGGCGACTTTGTCGAGGGCAAAATGGACGCTGGAACAGCACGGCGCGTGGATATTGCCCCAGTACTTTTCGTCCGACGGTGTGGTGGGGCCGCCAGTGTAGCCCAAACCATGGACAATGAGACACGGCCATATGGACACGTGTTGCACGACGGCGAGAGGGAGGTTGTGCGGGGTGCGATCGAGAAGATGTCGGCGACGGGGCTGTGGGGAGAAGGGGGCGGGAGGGGGCAGTCCAACGGAGGGGTGTAAGTACTGACTTGGGGGATGGAGAACAGAGCACGGCAGACAGATTGTCCAAGTAACTTTTTCGACGGACATGTGGACGTCTGCGCCAACGACGTGGGCAATTTGATTCGTGCGAGTCGACGTGTAGACGGCGCAGCATTCACCGGCAAAGGAATGGTCGAGCCACGTTCCGTCGTCGGGGCAGATTCTTTGACTTGGACCACGACTCGGCCATTGGCAAGACTGAACGCCACCTACAAATGTTGGACTCAGAATCAGAACGTGGCTACCCGCAACACGTTGACAGGGGGCATTTGACTCGGCGACGACGCTGTTGTTGAAAAGTGTGGCCAAGTGTGCCCGGTGTTCCAACAAGACATTTTGCTCCTCCGTCGCATTCGCTCCAGCGGCAGTCAAGATCAAAGGTAATGCCATCGTCTGTTGGCAATCGGGGGACAATGTACACTTGGGCGGACGTCATGCCGTTCTGAAATGACATCATGCGCGACCCGGGAGCATGGATGGCCAAGAGAAGCCCGGGCGCTTCCTGCAACGTGGTGAGAATGACACCGGCAGGGTTGTGGACTTTATGGTAGGCAGTGGACGCTCCTATAGTCAGGCAAACGACGTGGGGCCTACGTTGTACTTGGCAAACTTTTATGTTCGACTGAGTCTTTCAGGGGGCGCTGGCGGGTCAAAGAGCCCACCCAGTAGCGGTGCGCCACCTCGGTTCATTTCAATCCAACCTCACGAAATCAAGTACGACTGTCCGATACTCCCCCAACTGAAGCCAATACGACCAGTGGAGCAATGATGTGAAGAAATTGAACTCATCGTCGAGTCAAACATCGACCTTACAGAATCCGTGCTGACGTCAACACACGTGGCGACCTCGTGGAAGACTTTGAAGTGTTGCGGCACAGAGTTCTGCCGCATGCTTTGCTTGATTCATTTGGAGGGCATTGACGGCGGTCAAGCCAACTTTGGAAGTCAATCGGACACTTTAAGTGGGGCAATGTTCGTACTCTGAAAATATTTGGCGAAATCGTTTGATTTGTACTGATTTGATTTTGCAATTGGTTGCAGTGGGGGGGGCGGCATGCTAATGCGATCACTTTTTCCTTCCAGAAATACTAAGAAGTAACCTCAATCACCACGTTACTTCTACTCACAACCACCTCTTCCCAGAACTCTCTGCCAAAAAGAGCACCACCAGATTGGAACCGCCTGCATCTCTGCTTGGGGTTAACGTAACCGACACCACCATAGTTTGATAAACTGGTGATATTTTTCGTGTATTTTGAACGTCGAAATCTTTCAATTTGTAAATATAACTGTTTATAATAGTGCATTTAAACTAGTGCATTTAAACTTAGTGTTTATTTTGAGCAGTAACAAGTATGCAACAACAGCACGTGGCGAATTCAACCTCGGTGCGAGACGTTAGTTATGCATAAAGAACCGAGAGAGACACCTAAAAAGGGCTCAACGAGACATTTAGAGCGTTTCTTACGTTAGAAAACGCGGTAGAGTCGGTCGCGCGCGAGATTTGGAACCCACGATCCAGACCAGCGAAGCAACGATCCTAGGTGCTACGGTGGTCGAAAAACAGGTTTAAACGTGACTCGTTGCCGTCAACATGGCATGCTACCGTTGCTTTGCATGACGGTAAACAATAAAACCGAAGTCGCGACCATGCGACACGTCGGGTAACTTCAACATCGGCCGGGCGCGCCCCAGTCCATCAAAAGTCAATTCACCATGGCCAGTGCCTGTGAATCCACCCCCCACGCCGCTTCAATTCCCATGAACTCCCCCCAAATTGGTCGCCCCGCAGGTACACCCCCCCTTTGTCATGCCACATCCTGATTCTGTCATGCAGGCGGTGGTCGCCGCAGGAAACTGGCCTTAGTCGTGGGCGCCATCATGTGTTGTGGCGCGATCATGGCGTCCGTTGGCGCGTACTTTGTCTACGCCAAGGTGCGCAACAACGCGAGCCAAATCTTGGCGCTGATCCAACAAACGCCCGGGCTTCGCGTGACCGTCCAAAGCAAGCGCGAGAGCATGCAGTTCAACGGCCAAACGTCGGCGGTTGTGTACCTCTTCCCGAAAACCAATGCCACGACACACGAGCTCACGTTCGACGCCTTTGTGGCCCAGGCGACGGCCGAGAACGTGGTCCACCACTTTACCCTTCTCGACAATCGGGCGTATTGGACGACCGTCGCAGCCAACGACAGCTCAGTCGTTGTCGATGCAACGTGTCTCGGTGCCATGCCGCCCTTTCGACTCGTACGACCCAAACCAACGTCCGCCACACTCATCTCTCTCTCTAGGCCAACTTGGCCAACGCTCGAGTGGTCGATCAAGTCGACACGACCGACACGGCCATCGACACCACTTGTCCCGCGGCACAGCTCCTGCAGCTCTCTTTCGCGGGTGAAACCTTTGTCCTCTGCAACGCACCCACGTCCAACCAACTCACAAAAGCCGTGGGGCAGGACGTCGACCTGACAATCGAATACATTTCAGACGCGCATGCGCTGCCTGTCTTGGCTGTCCCAACGTCGGTCGA
The DNA here is from genome assembly GCA_009835185.1 of Aphanomyces stellatus. Taxonomy (NCBI): domain Eukaryota; phylum Oomycota; class Saprolegniomycetes; order Saprolegniales; family Verrucalvaceae; genus Aphanomyces; species Aphanomyces stellatus. The sequence goes on along the minus strand of VJMH01005348.1, from coordinate 63,435 downwards.
TGGCCACTTGATGGATTGCCCCGTGCTCCCCTCGATCGCTGACGACGGCGCGTCGTCATCGTCGTCGTCCTTGGCCTCCGACGTGAGCCTCGTCCTCGCGGGTGCTCCCCGCGTGGCCTCGCTCGTCGCCGCCCCCGCCTGCTCGTCGTGTGTCCACGGGGTCAAGCCCTGTGTGTTTGTGCATGGCGTGGGCTCCACAGGCGGTCCGACAACGTCAACGTTTGAATCGTACTGGGGCCAGATCCATACGTTGCTGCCCTGCTGCTCAAGCTTCCACTTTGCCCATTTGGAGCTCGTGACAGAGCGCTGGGATTCGCCCACGGTCCAGCGTGCGTTTTGCAACGTCGCGCTCCGCGTGTCGAATGCGACCAACGCATCGACGACGATCGGCGACGTGACAATCCTCGCCCATTCGATGGGCAATTTGGTTGTCGGTGGTGCGCTCGCAAACAACGTGTGCGCCATGTCAGAGGCCACCACATGGTTTTCCCTCGCTGGCCCAATGGCTGGCAGCAAGTCGGCCAACCTCTTGGCTGACAAGTGCCACGATGGCAGCTGGCTCAAGAAACCGCTCGAGCTACTCGGTCGGTGCCCCGTCTCTGGTTCGTTTGGCTCGCTCGTCGCTGAATCGACCGTCGGTCCTGTCATGCAAGCAACGTTCAACGCCGCACAAGCCATGCGCCAGCGCTACGTGACCCGCACGCTCTGTGGCACGAACCCCGTTGGCCTTGTCTCGGCCTACTCGGTCCAAACGGTCCTCGTTGGCCTTCTCTCGCACCACGATAGCCCCCAACACGATGGGGTCGTCGACATCCTCAGCTGCTCGGCTGGACTGAATGGTGTTGAATTTGGCACGAGCGTCGAAAGCCCTAATTATGCCGGCCAGCTCAACCACGCCGACTGTTCGTTCCGGTATGGCGATGGCTGGTGGGGCAACGGCCGAAAGCCGATCAAGTGGCTCCAGTGCGCCATGTAAACGCAGATCGAATGCGTGCAATAGAGTAGACCACACTGTGTGTTGTCAATGTCAACAGTTTGCCGGATGCCAAACCCCTTATTTTCCATATTACGTACGAGAAATGCAACACGGTAGCAGGGGAAATGCTGTGAGCGTCAAACTCTCGAGTGTCGGACGAAGAGTATTATAAGAAATACACGACGGTAACCTGTCTTCGACCCTTTCGCAACCGGATACGACAATCTTATCCGGAGTTGACCGTTCAAGATCGCAGATCTCCCGAGATGGCGCCGCTGGCGCTGCTGCAGCAGAAATGCGCCGAGGCGGCGGCCACGCTGCGGGAACTCTTGCTCACGGCTGGCAAGCGCGGCATTTCCGTGGAAGATTCCTTTGGCCATTTTGACGTACAGCAAGAAGGGGTTGTGGACCTTTCCCAGTTCATTCTTGGACTGCGGGCCCTGGGGATCCCTCTCGGCGTCGAAGCGGCGAGTTTGCTCTTGCGACAGCTCTCAGAGACGAGTACGACCCATTTGACGGTCCAGGACTTCCATCGACTCTGCATTCAGGTACGCCGTTTGCATGTAGCATGTCCATTGATTCACATGCAGCTGCCAACCGTCAAGCGCAAAAAGATTGGGCCGCTCAAGGGGGTCAAAACATCGGCGAAAAAGTACAAACCATCGGTCGGTGGTGACGACGACGACGGAGGCCAAGACAACGACCCGACGACAGCCGACACCCCGAGTCGGGAAGCGCACATTGCCCAGGCACAAGGCCTTCCGACTTGGGCACGGGATCGCAGCAAACGCGCCTTGAAGGAGCTGAAAGCACTTGCCAAGAAACACAAAGTGCCGATGCTAGGACCGCGCGACGCTGGGCTGGGGCTCGGTGACAGCGACGACGATGACGCGCCGCCGTCATCGCGGGAATCGACGTCCGTGATCGCCAGCCACGATGTCGTGCCAGCCCCGGCAGCCTCCGAAGACACTCCCGAGTTGTTTGACTCGTTTACGATCGATGGCACGACGACCCTAGAGTCCGTCATCAAGTATCCAACCTGCCTCGTCTCATGCTTGGGTAGATATATCATCTTGACAGCCCCCGTCCAAATGCAGGACGACGGCATGGATATTTGGACTGGCCAAGACATTGCAGACGACCAAAGCAAGGCTGTGCGTCGGATCGTAACCCCCAAGTCCCAGCTGCCACTCAAATTGATTGTCGTTCTCGATGTGTTTCAGACACTCGACATGGCACGCGCCATGTTCCAGCCCGTGTTCCAGCAGTACACGGCAGCGAAAATTCTCGTGGTGGGCGGCCCTCGACGCACGGATGCGCACGCAGGTAACACAGAAATATGTTGCTCGCGCCGTCACACTTGGTTGTAGTACTCAACAACACGTTGTTGGCGTCGTGGATGGGCCAGCTTGTACTCCATCTCGTACAAACGCGGACGTGGAGCGTTCAACCAAAGTATGGCGTGGGTGCGACGCCGCAATTGTTGCTCGGGTTTGGGTCTGGGGCGTCCGTGGCCGCACACTTTGCTCTCGTGACGGCACCCCAGCAACCCAAATTGCATGTACTCAACCAAGCGCTGCATGGTCTTGTCCTCGTGAATGGCTTTTGTTGCACGGATGGGTTGAAAGCCAAAGTGCAGCAGGTACATGATGAGGACGATATATCGACTGTAGCTTTGATCTCTAGCTTCTCCATGGATTGCATCAGCAGACCAACGACATGGAATGCCACGAACAGTTGCTGACGATGCTCTTCAGCGATGCGTATTTGAATCAAGTGTCGCGCGAGAAAGCCTTGATGCAGTTCTTTCAACACCGTCGGGGTTTTCTCGACCACCGGACCCGGCCATTGCTTTTGCAGCGGCTCAAAGGGGTGTTAAAACACCAGGATTTGCGATCCGTGTTGAGGTACAAGGTCAATCTGGCCAGTGACCACAACTGCATTCACGTAGCAATTTGCATCTTCCGCTTTGCTTGGTCCAGAGCAGCCACAATGCCTGGGTCGCACCAGCCCACAGTGTTCATTTCCAAGACAAACGGCGCCTAGCGACAACGTTGGACGATGTATTTGATCCAGACAATCAAAGCGGTGGCGTGCATGTGTCGTGGCTCAAAGGCGGACATGAACTCACCCAAGAACGCCCAACGTTTCTACCCCTCTATGTGGACCAGCTCGTGACAGCCATCCAAACTGCCATTCAAACACAAGAGAGCCGGGAGACCACAACGTTATCGACCAACAAACGAGATGGAGCGAATGACGACGACGACGTCGCCAAGAAACGCGCGGGGCTGAGCCTGGGGGATGACGACGATGCGTTGGTGGTGGGTCTGTCGACCACAGGTGGCACCCCCGAAACGGATGATGGACCCCCGCTGGTACGTTTCGTCTCCCTATTTTGGTGACTCGATGGGCTGCAGCATGCGCGGGTGCGGGACTTGGTGGCCTTGCAGGGCATCAAAGGCGTGCGACAGGAACTGGTGGATCGAGGCATCGATGTTCCCTTGGGACATGATGATGAGGTAAACAATCGAGGATGGACTTATTGTGTCATCATGTTGACAGGTGCTGTGGCTCCTCCATCGAGCAATTGTCGCCGACGAAGCGGCTGAGGCAGCAGCCGACGCTAAAAAACAAGCCAAGCGAGCCAAGGAGCTAGACCACGAGCGGCAAGTGGCGCGGCAGGAGCAGGATAAATTGCAAAAGAAACTACGGTAGAAGGCGTGCCATCGGAACATTGAAAAAATCTGTTGACAGGGACAAAGCGAGGCAGAAAGCGCGGTTCCAAAAGGACGCCGAAGTCTTTAAAACCAAGGAAGAAGCTCGGCAGGTGCAACAAAAGCGTGCGGATGTGGAGTGGCGCGAACGGTCATCGATGGAATCGGAGGACCAGCATAGCCGACGGCGCCAAGTGTACGACGCCAAAGTACGTGACGGGACGCAAGAGGGTCCAAGTGTGAGGTTGAACCACTAGTTGGAACAATGGCGCGATACCAACCAACACGCACTCGTGACTGTCGAAGCGTTGGAAGAAGAGCGCAAGGAAAAACAAGAAGAAGCGGTACATGTGAAACGGGAATAGAGCTCCGTTGACTCAAGCCACTAGCTCGCCATCCAACAAGGGTTGGATCGAGCGGCGTACCGCGCGTCGTTGCAGGCAAATTTATGGGCCTTGCAGCGAAAAGTACAGCCAGTTACTCTCAATGGATGTTTTTATTCGTGTGGGCTAGATGGAGGAAGGCCAAGTGTCGCTCCGTGGCGACAAGGAAGGGTACGACAGTCTCCAACCCCCAATTCTACACCTACGACGTCTTAGGTATGGGCTCGACTGCACACTCGCGAGTGAAAACATCCCCGCCTTGGTTGCGGGAATCCACTGCGTGATTCATGACAGCACGGTCGTGCGCAACCAAAAGCAAACCCTCCTCGCCCAGCAACAAGCAAGCCAGGAACGCCAACACACGGTCCAAGCCCAGCTAAACGACTGCAGTCGCATGTATCAGACGTTGGTGCGGGTACGGATAATAGAGCCGCATGCAGCAGCAGTTTACGACGTTCCTCGTGTAGATGCTCGAACGCGCCGAGACGGAAAAGGTGATTGCCAAGCCTGAGGCTGGCGGCACGGTGCGGCTCCTCCCAGCCACACCGCAAGCGCTGCGTGTGCTGCGGGAAAAAATCAACGCGTTGCATCAAGAGGTGGGTTGAAATGGCGTTGCTGGCAAAATATTGTTGCTGGCGATAATTTTTGTTGCTGGCGTTGCTTGACGGTCGACCATACAGATGGCCCATATGAATTCGATCGTCGCCGTCGCCAACGACGAAGTGCTCATGTTTGATCGCGCCATGCAAAGCATCACGGTGCTTCAGAAACGCACGGACGATGCGTTGCAGACGCTCGTCGACAAAGCCAAAGCCATGATTACGGAAGCCAACGTCGATCTGAGCGCGATTCGTGTACATCGTTGCGATGGAATGTACGGAAAATGGACTCTTGCGTAGGAAGAACAAGAAGCCGAAGCCGAGGCTGATTCAAAGCGGTTGACGCTGTTGCACACGTTGGAAGCACGGATGCAAACCGTCGCAGACGAACGAAAACGCATCTTGTCTCTCGAGACCCCGTTTGTGGACACCAACGTGTACATTGCAGGTCGATGACTCGTCAAAGGATTTCAAACTCAGGCATTATCCAACCAGGCACGCTGCAGCGCGTAGAAAAGACCATTCTCCAGACCAAGTTGGCCGAAGAACAGGCCAAACTTCAAGCGGACGTGGCAGGGATTGAATCCCTAGCTATGCAAGGCAAAACCCGCCGTGGAGTCCTTCGGACCCAAGGCATCACACTCACCGAGGCCCTGGTCTCGCTTCTCGCAGCCGACACGCAGCTGCAGGAGCTCGGCGCGCGACTAAAGCACACGATTGAGCACGAGGTGCAGACCAAGGCCAAGGAAAACGCGGCGAACGTTCCGCCAAGCCAACAACGATCGGTGGACCACATCCGCGTCACGGCCGTGGCCGCGCGCACGCCAACCGAGAAGCAATGGGTGGCTCTCGATCGCCTCCTCACGCCGACCCTTTACGTGACACTGCCCGAAGCCGATATCCAGGAGATGCGACTCGACCCGCTCTACCACACTGAGCTCACGGCGGTGCAAGTCGCGCGGCTGCTCACGTTGCCCCCACGCATAAACCTCGCACTGCCGTTCTTGAAATCGACTGCTGAGATTCATGCCCATGGCCTCCTCCGCCAGTACACACGAGGCGACGGCGAAGCAGTGTTCAACAGCCTCGACACGGCATTTGCGCCGCCTTTGATCATCCACGATTTGGGTCTAGCCATGCGCAAGCAATTGGGGGCAGCCGTGCGGCTCAAGCCATTGGAGCAGTGCTCGACGGACGAACTACATTGGCGTGCCTGCGACCACGTGCTGCAACGCCAGGCCGACGACGATGAAAGGTCCGGGGCGTTGCTGCCGGGTGGGGTGACAGAAGCCGAGTTGAGGCAGCTTGTAACGGAGCCACACAGTGACCACGTCGTTTGGCGCCTCCTCTATCAGTTTGGCAGTTTGGCACCGCCACCCACCGTTGTTGTGGAAACATTGGCGCAAATCGTGGGTACGACCGCTTCAACATGCCAAATCATGACGTCAACACCATGGGGTCGTAGCGGCGCCCGAACATTGCACGATGCTGGTCAACACGAACCAGCATGCCAAGCTACTGGAAGCGACTCAATGCCGGCTGCGGGCGCGGCAAAGCGCAACCCACGAGTTCCTTCTTCATGCTAGCGCCGTGCACTTGACCATCTCGATTGTGTTTGAAGGTACACGTCATCACCGATGGATACTCGTTTGAGAAAATGATATATATCAGGCAAATTTACGGCCGTGGGCTACCAAGTGGGCCGCCTCGCTGCCATGTTGTACTACATGGGCCTGGATACGCCCCAACCTTTGGGTCAAGTGTTGTACAAGGAAGTTGCACTCAACACACGCGAGTCTCTTGGTCGTCTGATCCTCCGACACGCACCAACGCAGCGACCGTTGGCGCAGGGTACATACCATCTCGTGATTGGCTGTCCGGTGCGCCGTGTTGGTGGCATAGTACATGAGTTTGACGTTGACTTAGAGTGAAACGGTGTATTCGATCGTGGTTAATTGCCACCTTGTGAGCCCCGTGTCCGATTTCATCAAGCAGTCCAAGCAACTCGCATTGACACAACAAGCGCGATTGCCAGTAGGGTTTGGGTCTTGCATCCAACTCAACTCTTTTGTAGATTGGCCGGCACGAAATTGGCACGTTGTGGCAAAGCATGCGCTTGGCGGAGCGAAAGTTGCATTTGGTGCAAGAGGCATCGGGCGAGGCATTGACCAAAGCCAAAGATGAAGAGGCAAAAATGGCAGCGATGCATGCGACGCTCGAGGCGACCCACGCGTCCGACGAAGCAACGACCAATCGCGCAGTCGTGTTGCAAGCGGTGAGCCTGGTTTGGATATCTTGTGGGTGCTGAATGCGTCCTTGTAGATTCGAGACGCCGAGCGGGCGTTCACCAAGCAGTGCAAATTGCATGCCATTCGCCAAGAAGAAGCCAAGGACATCCAAAAAGGATTGCAGCATTTGGCGTCCATGCATGCTGACTTGCTTGTCGAGCGAGCGCGGCTGGAGAAAAGCCTGAGGGATTTTCGCCAGCATTTGCCAGATGCGACGGGTCGCGTTGAAGGCCACACGGCGGGGTTCAAGGTCCTCCCAAAGACCGATTCGACTTTGGCTTACAGCGATATGTATGTGTAGATTGGATACGCCTTGGGTGGCGCCGACTACCACGTCATCAAGACGGCCAAAATGCGATGGCGTGATATTGCTGCATTGAAAGGGCAGCTGCGGACGCTCTTGACGTCGGCGCAGCGCGTGCGGCGAAAATACAAAAAGGACAAGCTGGCCTTGTCGTCGATCGAGCGGCAATGGATACTCTTGGACCGAATTCGATTTCCAGATTTTGTATGATGAGTAGAAATTTGGCCATGACGTTGAAATGGGTGGCTGTAGTACCTCTGGGAACAAGAATCAGTCCAGGCTACCGACTTGCTGCACGAATCCACCGTGTCGCCCCCGGGCATGGACCTGACGACGCAAGAAAAGAATCTTCTCTCGTGGACCGCGTCTGAATTGGAGCGGGTCTTGACTGCACCTGTGAACCAGCTGCGACGCACGGAACTCAATTTGAGAAAAATCATCCTCACGTTCCGTGATACCAAAGTGTCGGCGGTGCCGCAGGCGCTGCTGGCGTCCTGGCGGACGAAATCACCACGTACACGGCTATACATAAGCCATATTATTGATCCAATCTAGTTGAACTCAAGCCTGAACAACGTGAATGGGTCGCGGTCGAGCGCGTGTTGCACCCTGAATTGTACTCGGCCAAGCTGCAGCCCGTGGTACCAACGCACTGGACAAAGGCAAACTTGTTAGCGCTGGTACGTGGCCTCGAATGACTCGAATTTTGTATCGAGGAACGATCGGACACTGTTTCTAGATCAAGACGCCCGAGGAACAGATTTCGATCCTCGCGCCCAAGGAACGGCACTTGCGGGACTTGATCTGGCACTACGACAATGTATTTTGCCAAGAAGTGGTCGCACCCAAGGTGGTGCCTGTGACACACCATGCCATCGCACACGACCAAACTGGCATCAAAGTCGAAGTGGATGTCGACCTGCGCTGTCGCCTCGTGCTGCAAGAGCTGGACCGGGTACAAAGAATCTCGTTCGATTTAAGTAGTGAGACGGCATTATTAGGCCATGGCGAACCACAACGACATGATGGATTCGTCCATTTTACACAGTGCACCCCAGCGATTTCCGACCAAAGTGCTTCGGCTGGAGCTGGAAAAGGAGCTCGACCGACTCCTCTTGGCGCAATTGTACGAACGAGAAACCGCCGAGTGGAAAGCGTTGGCGTCAACGTTGGATCAAAAAGGTACGAGTCGAACATTCATTTTATCCAATGGCTATATATACTACGCTAGACAATGACGAGAGCTCCGATTCCGACCCTGAGGCGCAACTTGCCCGCCAAGCGAAACCCAAGAAAGGCGGGAAAGTCGACACTAAAAAAGCCAAACCATCGTTCCAGAAACAAAAACGGGCGATACAAGATGTACTGATCGATACATTGCTGGCGACAACACTCAAATGTATTTTCGTAGGCGCTCGTTCCTAAAACAATCGAACAAGAGCAGTTCGACTTGGAACGCAAGCAATTGGGACCGAATGGATGCATGGCGTGCCACTCAAGTCCGTGCAACTGGCATCCCTACTTGGGCGACCGGCTGCCCACGATTCAGCACCGCGTCCATTTACTCAAAGATGAAATCGAGCGCGTCAAACGCAGCAAGGAGGTACCGCCATGTCATTGTGATGATCGTTCATTCGCAACTTGTTTAGGGGGTTCTGGCCTCGACGCTGTGTCTGTCATCTGTTCGCGGCGGGGGCGGGCCCGTGAGCCTGCGCAAGATGGATCTATTTGTCGAATTGACGAGCGAGTGCCGTGAATGGGAAAAACATATGCGGCTGCGGGCGATCGACACGGAGTTGCATGCCACGTACAACTGGAGTGGCGACCACTTTGAAACGGTCGCACTGCACGGGTTTTCGCAAATGCAGCAGGTAAAAAGACATTGTCCACGCAGAGAGCATGGACATTTTGTCCTCGCATATGGTAGACGGAAAAAGTCCAAGTGGCGTTGACCCGCGAACAAAACACGCTCGTGGCGCAGATTGTAACCCACGAAGTGATGGAAGACATTTTGGAGTTTATGCTCGAAGGCTGGCTCTTTGGCGTGCGGGAATCGCAGCGCAAAGTACAGGGATTTGTACCGAGTGTGTACAGAGAAGGCCCGATTACGCCACACGTGCTGCGGACGCTGCCGTCGTTGAATCCAGGTTGACGACGCGATGGCAATCTATAATTTGTATGATTTTAAATTGTAGATCCCCTCCAGCGCGAAGCCGACGAGCTCCAAGACATGGAAGACACCAAGGCCAAGTTTGGCACGCCGTTGGACAAGTGGACACCCATCGAAGTGGATGCGCAGGCAAGTCTACGCCAAGGCAAAGCCGTCCAAGAAGGTACGTGGACGACCCACGTCGGAGAAGTAAAAGCTGGCATCTGTCCAGGCTCGAAAGTCGCGATTGTGCTGGACGAGACCGAGCAAGCCCTCAAATTTGGGCTCTTTTGCATGACACTCATGTATTTTCGTGGGCTGAGTCTTCTCCAAAAGCAAAAAAAGATTTGGAACACCCAAGCGAGCAAACAACCGGACAAGGAGACGAAACCCATCACGTTGTTGCAGCTGGAACGCGCCAAACAGCAAGCGCGTCACCAGTGCGAGAGATTACATCTCCCGAGTGTGACGGCGATAATGTTAGGACGTTGGAGGCGGCCAACTCCAAGGCCAAGGCAGCACTCGATCGAAAATACCAGCGGGAACAGGAACGCATGCAAACGTACAGAAACAAATTGCACGCCCAGCACCGATTGGCCAAGCAGGAAACCAAAGCGGCAGTCCATGTACAGCTGACACGCGTGAAAGCTACAAGTTAAGCGCCGTCTGTGCTGTAGATTCAACGCGTCTTCCGTGGGTTTTTGGGGCGCCAGGCCGCGACCAAGTGGAAGATTCGACGGGCGGAATTAGAAGCCTTGCGCGCGTTGGAACAGGCCGCGGCCACAACCATGCAACGCGCCTACCGAGGTTGGAATGGATGGTTGGAATGGCCGCGATAACGCTATGGACAGGACGACTGGGGCGATTGGCGGCCGAGGCACGACGCATCGAATTGGCCGAATTCATTGCGCAGATCCGCGCCGAAGAAGCCATCGTCGAAGAGGTGGGAATGCAATGCGTTGACGTGATCCAGTATCTTGGCTCATGGGTGGAATGGATCGACATTTGCAGGAGGAGTACTGGAAACGCCACATGTCGGAGCGATTTCGACGTCGGATCAAGGGGTTTTTGGACCGCAAGGCAGCGTGACGCGCTTCGTTGTTTTGTCGTATTACGTAATCATATCATTTTGTCCATCACTTTTGTGCAATCTCGGTCAACGGACAGCCCACAATTGTTCGAAAATGCCGGTGGCGTCATGTCATTTTCCTTGATGCGAGTGCATGCATTTCAAAAATTTCATCACACCATGTCTGTCGTGCAACATGTAGACGCGCTATACAAAGACCCCCGCAGCAGCCGCACCGTGCTCTTGACAATGCTAAAACAAGCTAACGAAGGTAGGCCAATCGTAGCCTCCATTTGTGAACCTCGGTTCCAGACAACCCAGAAGACCCCGAGGTGTTGTGGCGCCTCGCGCAGTTGTCGTACATTGTCGGCAAGCAAAACCCGAAACGGCCCAAGCACGCGAGCTCGGAAGCACTCTTCTTTGCACGGCAGGCGGCGGCACGCGACCCGACTTGCCCCCGGGCCCACAAATGGCATCGACTCAGATAAATCTGATTCTGATTCTGAGTCTGATTCATAGGATTGGCGTGGCGCTAGCCGACCTTGACAGCCTCTTTCACCGCCACTCGCACCGCAAAATCGTAAACGCCCAGGCCATGCACCGGCATTTGCGGTGGGCGTGCGACCTTGGCGGCGACGTCGAGTGCTACCACCTCTGCGGCATCGGTCCGACACGATGGCGTCCATCTGATTCTGAGTCTGATTCCTAGCGTGTCTTTGGTTGGCGACGTTGCCGTGGGCAAAACGAGTGGCTGCCAAGCTCCGGGATTCGGCCATGGTGTTTCCCACAATCGACGAAGCGTACGAGGCGTTTACAACCTACGAAGCCCACGAGCCCCAGAAAAACCGGATGAATGTATTTTGCATGGCCCAGACGCTCGTGTACTTGAAGCGCGCGACGGAGGCCAAAATGTGGCTCGAAACCGCGCGCAAGATGCCCAAGGTTGGCTCCCCCGACAAGGAGAAACGATTGGACGTGTTGGTCGCTACTTTAACCAAGACACTTGCAATGAAATCGCTCGATTTGCTCAGTCGGAGCCCGAGGCATCGAAGCCCCAAGCGGGAAACAAAAAGCGCGTGGACACGAGCAACGGAAATTAAAGTTGTGACATTGTCGCCGCCAGTGGCAATCCTGGCCAAAGAACCAGAGGCCGACACGTGCGATCCCACCAACAATGCCCAGCAACACAAAACCAGCAACCCCTAGTCGGCCATAGAAACTGTCCCCATGATAGTACATCGAAGTCTATTGCGCGAGCAACTGTTGCGAGTCGATTTGCCATGGCTGGGGGAATTCCCTCAGTAAAGGTGGACGGGTGACACTTGCAACCCTCATGTCCCAAAGATACACAAAGATAGACGGACTATTAAACCCTGCACGATTATTACACAAGCTCCGTGAGGGTGTCACCCACTTGCATGAGGGAATTCCTCCCATGGTTGGATCTTTCTCAGCTGTCAACATTTGCGCGCGAGAGGATTTTTGGCAAAGTCGAATTGAAGCCTCACGGTGTACAAGTATTTGATGTCATCCTCTTTGATGGCCATCCAGGGTGTAGATTCAACTTTGGGAATTCGATTCGCTGGCAACGGACTCGAGTGATGGGCATGTGGGAGTGGACGTGACGGTTTCACCGGCCGTTCCGTTCTCAATTGGCTTCTGTCGAGCGTGTTTTCTCTCTTGACCACTTTGTCATGAACGTCGTCCAGCAGGTCGATGCGCTGTACAAAGACCCGGGCTTTAGCCGCCGCAAGATACTAGCCATGCTACGTGATGCCAACCAAGGTACCATTACGTTGACATCTCTTCTCTTAATAGCGAGAGTGACGCAGCCACACCCAACGACCCAGATATTCTCTGGCGATATGCCCAAGCGCTCTTCACAGTCGGGAAGATGAGTTCAGCCAACACACAGGCCGAGACGGCCAACGAAGCACTGGAGATTGCTCGCCAAGCAGCGCTGTTGGCCCCGGAGAACCCGACGACCCATAAATGGTACAGACCCACAAACGGTGCCGCGTTCGACGTGGAATAGGGTTGGGATTATCCTGTATGACATGGATCACTTCGACGACCTTCGGAGTAAACTCATGCATGCACAAAGCATGCTCGTGCACTTGAAGCGCGCGTGTGACTTGGGCGGGGACGCCGAGTGCTTTCATTTGCTAGGGCTCGGTATATGGTTGATCTGATTCGTTTGAGTCTGATTCGGCCCTAGTGTCGCTCTCGATTGCGAGTTTGCCGTGGCGAAAACGGGTGGCAGCCAAGGCGCTTGTCCCAAACGCCATTTTGCCCACGTTCGATGATGCGCTCGCGTCCTTTGAGGCGTTTGAAGCCCACGAACCAAAGTCCAATCGACTCAACGTGTTTTGCATCGCCCAAGTCCTGGCCAAACTCAAGCGCCCCGCCGAAGCCAAAGCGTGGCTTGAGATCTGCAACGCCATGGTTCGCACGCGCGGCGACAAGGAAAAGAAACTCGACTCGCTTGTGCTGGCGCTGGCCAAGTCCCTCTCGCTGCCGTTGCGCCCATGTCCCCACCCACTGAGTCCACGCAAGAAAGAGCCAGTGGTCAACAACGTAGCTGCCGTTGAGCTCGTATAAAAAGACCCCTCCACGATCGAATTTGTAAATGACATCATCTTGATCAAAGACCAAGAGGCATTCGCGTGGAAGAAATGGAACCGCGTCTTCGTTCTCGCGCAAGGCAGGTTTCCTGTTGACACCGTGTGCGACTTTGTGGGCAGCCCAGGATTGGCGGGGGAAACCCCATTCCATGAAACAAGATGCGACGACAGAGCATCTGCCGACAAAATACAAAATGGGCATCCATCAAAGCGACAATCTACGCTCGCCATTGCGTTTACAACAGCAGCCTCACCGAAAGGAAGTTTTTTCAAAGCCGTTTTGATTTTTAGGATGGCGTTTTTAGAGGCCGCACTTTTCTCCATTTGATTTAGTAGAAAGACTTGGCGAGAGCCCACGCCATGTCGTTGAACTCCTTGTTCTTCTCATCGGAGACATTCGCGGGCATGTTCAAAGCCTTGGCAAGCCACGCTTTGGCTTGATCCATGCGCTTCAAGTGGACGAGCGTTTCGGCTATAAAGTAGGCATTGTCGCGATTTGCACTCGCATTGAGTGCGTCAACCTGTTCAAAGCACTCGAGGGCATCGTCATACGTCGCGGGCGCTAGCTCGATGCCGCCAAGGGTATTGCCAACCACGAAATCCAGCCAGCTGAGCTTGGCCACCTTGAGCAAACCTACAACATCGATTAGATCAAGCACCAAATCGATCGTACATTGGCCCAGGTGGAAATGATACGTGGCGTCGTCGGCGTCGAGTTGAATCGCACGTTCGAGGGCCGCACGCATGCCTCGAAACGTGGCAAAGAGGTTCTCGGGGAAGACGTATTTCTCCAAGTTGATCCACGCCATCGCGAGGCTACGACAAGAGACGAGGATGATTACGGTGTCTCGTACGTACGTGCGATGGGTGATGACGTTGTCGGGGTCCAATTCCGTCGCTTCCGTGGCAAACTTGACGGCTGCCAACGCCCCAGCCTTCTTTCTCGAGAGTTTGGGGAGTTTGTCGCCTTGGATAAAGACTTGGGCGAGGCGCGTGAGGATGGCGGGGTGGCGTGGATGGACTACGCCGGAGTAATCACGATCTAATATGATATATGATGACTGACATGAATTCGTTTGAAAGAGCAGTTTGACGCACGCGCGCCAAGTGTCGTTTTGGGGGGCGGCCAAGAAGCGGTCGGTGTCGGCTATCGTCTTGTCGATGCGAGACATGGATGGTCGGTTGAGATGCTTCAAGAATGAATTTGACATTGCGCTGGCCATGGAAACCACGGCGGCGTAGAAACCCATGTATTGTACTTATTATTAAAGGTGGACTTTTCAGTCGATGGAAAGGATACACTCGTAGACACAAGTGTAAACGCAAGGTCCAGCACAGCTTTCTACAAATCAACGAGGGGCCTGCCAAAGTGATAGCGCAGTGGTGACGCGTCGTCGTCATCGTCGTTGATGGCACAACGTGGTCCACATGTTGCAAGACGGTTATTTTACGTGGCTGAAATGTCGTCCTTTTACTTGCTCCGTTGGATATGTGGCTCGTGGGCGCTGCCACGTCATAGCTCACGAGATGACTCTGTTGGGCGACCACAATCGCATGGAGAGAGTCAAACGGCATGAGCGAGAGAGAGAGTCTATGCTGTCCGACAGGAGCCGTTGTTTGAGTCTATCGCACTCGACAGACATTGCCGCTCCGTCATGCATTCGCCTCACACTTGAGATGATGAATCTGTAAGACGACAGATACGAGGGGTAGCCACTGCGGCCTTCTCTCGCCTACGTCTTCGTCGCACGTTCATCCAAGCATTGGGTGCGTTGAATTCAGCACCTTGTAGCCCTCATGCAGATGAAATCAACAAGGTTCCTCGAGTATTCATCGCCCATACAGGCAAGGTCCTGGGGGTCCAAGACAAGAGCATCGCGCCCATTTGATCTCGATGATGATCAGGGGCGGGGTCTTTGCGTGGACGATGTCCGGCGAAACCGAAGTCTGCTGGGGCATCACAGGGAGGCTGGGTCTTGACGAAGACGCGTCGAAATGTACGACCAAGACAAACGTGGAAGGAGAAGCTTCTGTCGCCGTGGAGAGAGAGAGAGCGAGACCGATTGATGCATGTTTGTCCTCTGGGTGATGATGATCACGTGGTGTTCCGATTGTTCTGATGACACGGCACAAAGACGAGCCGCCTGTTGGTTGCAGGTGGGGCACCATCATCCACATCACACACGATATGAAAGCACGTAGAGGCCGGTGCGGCGCTGCGGCGGCCTCACATTCGTTCCAAGTCTACGCTTCTCCCGTTCCACCATCTTGGGCGTTGAGTCTGCAACTTCCATGGGTTTAATACATGTATAAAACAGATTGTTCTGTTCGTTTGCGGCGCGACGAAGATGACGACCGCGGACACATTGCGGTGCGGGCGCATACATTCTGACTCTGAAACGGCCGGCTGTTTGGGGCAACCCTTCGCAAACGTATCGCACTGAAACCTAAACTTGGATTTTGTATGTGGTTGCCATCCACGAAACTTAAATGAAGGGAATCTTGGGCGAATCGAGTACTTTAATGAAAACATTCCGTGTTTGATTGGTCGATCCCAGCTTGTACCAATCACATCCGCAGACGCCCGACGAAGCGCCGCTCGGAAGCCCATTCCTCGACTTGCATGAGCCAAAGCAAGTTCGTTGAGCTGGAGCCGCAAGAGCAGATCGCGACCTTCGCGGCCGGGTGCTTCTGGGACGTTCAGCACCGCTTTGAGCGCGTCGCCGGCGTCGTCGACACGCGTGCTGGGTTTGTCAACGTCGCCAAGCCGCGGAACCCCGACGCCGAGGCAGTCCAGGTCAAGTTTGACACGTCGCAAGTGAGCTTCAAGGACCTCCTCGACATCTTCTGGACGATGCATGACCCAACCCACGCGACGATGCAGAAAACGCTCTACCGCTCGGGCATTTATACGCACTCGGAGGACCAGCGGGCGGACGCGCACCTCGCAAAGAAGACGAAAGCGTTGGATCAGGACATTGTGACGGAGATTGAACCGATTGGGAGCTTTTACCCCGCGATCGAGTCACACCAGCGGTACCGGCAGAAGCGCGGGAGTATGTAAAGCCGCGTAGTATTGAATTAATTTATTCCTCATCGTTCATGCTGTTTACGATGGGTGATTGAAGCCTTCGTCGTATGCAAGATGCCGAAGCATGGACAAGATCACGAGGATGTCCAAGGAACACCGTTGAACTCCATTTTGATGAGCAGATACGATGGCCAAGATGGAGAACTTGGACCCAAACCTCCGACTCCAAAAATAGTACTTCGATGTTCAAAAAGCACTACCAATTGTAAATGTTTATTTCAATCGAAAATTATATTTTATGGTGTAATATTAACGTCGAACAACAATAAAATACAACGCCGTAGTTTAGTAAGAATAAATAAGAAATGCTCGAATATTTTTATTTAAAGAATAGAAATTTCGAGCATTTTTTTTATGCTCGAATAATTCAATTTTTGACTGAATTATTTTATTGTACTACTACGTTGTACGTCGTACCTCAAAATATACGATGGCAAGAAACAACAGACATGTTGCTTACTCGCCATGTTCTGAAAATAACAATTTTGCTGATCGTGTGTTCGTCGAGCCACTTACATCAGTCGTTGGCCCGTCGTGAGTTCGTGTGGATCTGGCACCGCGTCGATTTGGGGCTGGCGTCAATGTGGGCTGCAGCGAGCAGGGCGAGCGCCGCCTCGCGTGCTTTCGGGTGCACGTGGTGTGCACGTTGTAGCCACTTCTGCACGAGGTAGCAGCAGCTGCGACACCGTGCAAACGTGCATTGGCTCGTGGAAGCTACATAATATTTCACGTCAAATACAATGGAGAGTCTACCGATGGTGTGGGTCTGGCACTGTGGACAGAGGCGACGGTCGGCCACGTTGTTTGTGGTCCAAATACGCTCAGTTGGCTGGAGCTGCTTGACAGCTTCTCGTTGCTGCCGCCGGAACTTTGCCACTTGGTCGATTGGAACTGCCTCGACTTTTAATGTCCCCAAAAAGCCCTCGAATTCATTCAGAGTGGAAAAGGCGAGGGTCGGCAACCCACATTCCCCGCCTACAACGTCCTCTTACGTTTGCCAGAGTCGGTCTTTCTTGAGACCTTGTACATCCACTCCAGTGTTTTGCGTGGTGGTAGTGGTGGCCAAGGTAGGTTCTTGGTGTAATTGCCTTGCCGCTGCCGCCGATACTTGATAGAGCACGTCGTCAGCGTTGACATCTGGCGTCGCTTCGACCCGAACATGGGGCAGTTGCTGGAGAAACGTGGCAGCCGGGACTATTGGATACTTTGTCACGTGCGACGAGCCAGATTGAGTACAATGTACTACGTACTGTTGCGAAGGGTCGAGTGGAATGCAATCGATATGGTCGTGGCCTTGGGGGTGTTGGTGGCAAGGTGTTGCAGCATGGCGTGTTCGACGCCTCGGTTGAGGACGCGGCAGCTCAAAAGAAAGAGTGGGATGTCGAGAGAATCTTCTCTCGATGTGGACGCAATCAAACCCACAAGACCGTAATGACCGTATCGGTCTGTCACATGCGCGTAAAGGATGCGGCCTGGAAAGGCCAGCACGTGGGCCTACATTTCGTGCATCGATACTTCGTATCTATCTGGTGGGCTTACCACTGTCGACCACGTTCGAGCGTACTTTGTATTGCAATTGAATTGGTTGGTTCGCTGGCACAATTGCACGAGGCGTTCAACATGACTTGCGGGGGAGGTGTCGGGGTCGACAAATTGCATGTCTATGTGCATGGCCAACGACAGTTGCAGCGTTTCCGGCGTCACAACGACCGCAGACGTCGAAGAGTCTTCGATCGCCGCCAAGTGCTGGCGATACATGGCGGTGCGGTTCGTATCTTCGTCGGTGACGTGATCGTCTGCGCCAAAAGGACGATCGAGGGCCCAACACGTAGCCAAAAACTAGGCAGATCACGTCATCGAGGACAAGTCACCAGCAGCGTACGTTGGATGGGAGGTCGGGCACGGTTGGCACGTGGACGACGGTGACGGCTGGCACGTTCTGGGAAACTTCTTGGCACTCGACGATGTTGTCGTCAAAGAAGACGACGCTGTCAAGGCCAACGTTGAGTTGTGCGGCAATCGCAGCCACGTTTTTGGACTTGGGGTCGTGGTTCACACGGGCCACCAACACATCGGTGTCCCACTTGAGCACCTGGAGGCGACTGTGATCACGTCATCACAACACACATGTGACAGACCATGTCAGGATGGGTGTCAAAGACCGTGCGGACGTCCTCGAGAATGTTCTTGCTGCAAAGACAGAGAAGCATGCCGCGCTTGAGTTGCTGGACGAGGAAGCGCTGCATGGCTTGGTGGGCAGGTGTGACGCGCACGCCGTCGACGCCGTCTTCGGACACAACGCCCGACCAGAGCGTGTGGTCGCAATCAAAAACAAGCACCTACCATTAAAACGTTGTAGGACATGAGGTGCCGACTACCATGTACCTTTTTCAACGTGCGAAAGACTCGACAAATCTGCCGCCCCGTGACGAGGGTCAGATACGCCATCATCGACGGCGTGTATGGACTGTGCATGGCGACGTCTGCAAGAATGAGACGTGGGTGTGGAAGATGGAAATGTACCAGCAAGTTTGTCGTAGTAGGCCATGGGTGGGTCGATGCCGCCGCTGCCATGGATGACATTCGAGAGCACATGAACAGATCGAGGAAGTTGACGGAGAAAGGTTGCTTCTTGCTGCATGTACATGTCGTCTTGGAGCATATCGGGAGGTGGAGGACAAGGAAGGATGACGACATGACGGATGGGGTTCATGGCGACATGTGTCTCGACGGCGCGCCGGAACCTATCCCAACCATGAATGAACGAATGACGATGGCGGGAGATGATACCGCTCGATGGCAGCCACGTCGGGAGGTTCGTGTCGAAGTTCAGGGTGCGAGTGTTGGATATCCATAAGACGAACGAGGAGAATCGTGCATGCATGCGTCGGTTGGGGTTCTGCGACCGACAGAGACGACAAGACTGTTGCAGTGTGGCCGTAAGGAATCCATTTCAAATGCGCTGCGATCGATGGCAATGTCTACCAAGAGAGATTCGCATCGAAGTTAAGTCGTTACATGTGATGCGTACCTTCTGGAAGAGAAGTGTTACTGCGGGGGGCAGTTGATCGGCGGCAAAGGTGGCGCCGACAAGGACATCCACGCTGGCGTTGGCCATAGTGCGTGATGTATTCGATCATTGGCAGATGGATTGTCAGAACACGTTTTGATTGGACGGTGAATTCAAACGTTCCGCCGTGGGATTGGTTAAAATCAGAATAATATAGCCAATCATATCTCGTGAATCAGTGAATGTATGCGTGTCCCACACGTTTCATTGGCGGACACGAACGATCGTGGTCACGCTGGAATGTTGTTGGCTCTATTGAATTCGTTTTATAGGTTAAACAAGTTATAAGAATCGACGCGTGTGTCAAACCCAAACACATGCGTGGGTAACAACCTCCTCCACACTGTGTTTGTTGAAGGAGACAGCGCGCCGCTCGCTCATTCTGTCTGCCCAAGTGACAGTGACCATCCAATTCTACGGCAAAATTTGATTCTCCTTGTGATATACCATCACCTTGCCCGGTATGCCAATGCACCTTATGAATGGAAATTAAAAATAGTATGTCTTGCCAGGAAGCTTGGTCAGACACGAAAGGTTCAAACGAGTCCGCCCACATACAAATCCATCAACTTGACGATCTTCAATTAATTTCACGATCGCTGTTTCGTTGCTGGAGCGATCGTGTTGTTGCCGACCGCGTAACAGTAGCCTCAAAAAAAAAGTGGTGGTGTCGTGTCATACTAAAACGTGTTCAAATAACGTTAAAACATGCGTTTAACGGGGTGTGTCGTCCGCGTCGAAATTTTCACATTCCACTCGACAGCAGTTGGAATTTTTCGACCGGCATTGTTGCCGCAGGATACATGGAGTTCACTTTTGCTCTCGATTGACCATGACGAAGCACGTCTCCTTTGCTGCGACCACGACCCTCCTCGAGTTTGAGATTGGACACAACCCCACCACGGTGCCGCATGTCGGCCCCGGTGTCGGACTCCGCGGCCGCCGCGCCTTCAAGGTCTCGGTCGTGCCCACCGAAGCGTCGGCGCTGCGCCGCACCAAGCGCGCGCTGTACATGGACCCCGTTCGCCGCGTCGTTCTCCTGCGTCGCGAAGGATTCTCGATGCAAGAGATCACGCAGTTTTGCCTCGATGCTGACCGCGTCAAGCTCGAACGCCGCGACACCGTCTTGGATTATGTGATTGAGAAGCGGCAGTTGGCGGCGCGAGCCAAACTCACGACGACCGACACATCCAACGCAATCATGACACGCCCACCGTCACCCACAGGAACCCCCGTGCTCCAACTTGCCTAAGGCAACCAGCCAAGCAACGATCACGAGATTGTTGTTAATATTTATTTCCTGACATGTGCCCTAATGATCAATCTGAATTTGTTGTACATATTCTCAAAGACTCGAGTGTGGTGGACGATGAGGTGGGTCGAAGGAGATCCTTCCATCAAACGAGACGCAGGTCGATGATGAAGGTCCATGTGATGAAAGGTGGAAAGCCAAGATCTCTTGCGAAAGGTCTCATGATTGGGAGACAACATAGGCGAATAATGTTAGCCAATCAAATCGAGTATAATCCACAGTGTGATCCACCATTGGCTGATGTTCTACCTATTTGCACGTCAACAGACCATGCGTTAAATATTAAAACGTATGTTGACTCGCCATAATGTTGGGCTTTGGCATGTTTACCCCGCTATGATACTCACACGTTAAAACTGCATTTGCACACAAACAATCTGTGGGGCGGCGGCGGCCGCCGCGGCGCTGCTGCCATGGGGCGGGCTGCCATCTTCAAAAGCTGTCGATATCATTTTGTTGTAGGTGTCAAGCCCCCAGCCCATGCTGGGGGTCCTCTATACAACAACTGGGTCATTGAAGATCCAGTTGAAGTGTGTTCACGACTATACAAATTCCAAGTCAATCCATCACGCTGATACTGTAGAGGTGCAGGTGACACCGAATTTCTTCCTGAATAAGCAACGGGGGAAGCAGCGCAACACACATTCGGTGTGCCGCTGCTCCTGCTACTTGCAATCTCACCTCCATCACCTCGAGCATCCGATGAGTGCCGCCATGAAGAAGCATGTGCGATGGTCTACCATCACGTTCCACGCCTTTGATCTCGGACACAACGGCTGCTCTGTCCCAAGCACCGGCGGGCCGTCCATTGGACTCGTCGGCACGGCGCGCGAATCCACGACCGTGTCCCTCGAGGGGAAGCACGATGGGGGAGAAGATGTCCGACCGAAGAAAGAGCAGTACATGCCGCCCCTCGCGCGCGTCCAACTGCTTCTCGCCGCGGGGTACACGACCGACGACATTGCGATCTTTAGTCACGACGGTGACCGCTGTCGCTCCGAACGCGAAGAAACCCACATGGAGATCATGCGGGAGATGTACCACAAGTACATGCTAGCCAAGATGACACACCAAGTGGAGACAACCCCATCGGCGGTAGTTGTAGAACCCCAAGCGAGCACTGGGAAGCGGAAGCGCCGCGGCAGTGCAATCGAAATGCCCGCCGCCACTCGTCGTCCGAAGCATCATCATCCAGAGGCGACCCATCCAATGTAATTTATTAATGTGAGCACCATAGAACGACGACGAAGAGAGATGTCAAAGACACAAGGAGACTGGAGACCGTCATGGGTTGGCAGGAAGCAGACGCCCGCCGCGCAATCGATTCGCTTCGTCACGCAATTTTCGCCTCAAAAATGAATCTGACACAGCAGCGCGAGTCTCTGATTGGTGCATTTTTGAAATCGCTCAATATATACGTGTCACTCAGGCCTTGAGGGAGCAAAGAGCGTTGTGCCTGTGGGGATCGCATCATGCTGGGCTGTCCTGGCAACCAATCTCTCTTGTGGACTTGTGGGGTAGAGACGCTTGATATGCGCGCTGTGGAGATATGAGTGTCAGGAGGTGAGAGTCTATATATATGAGGTTTGGATAATTTATGAAAAAGACAAATATTTGGGACATATATATTGACTGGGAGAGCCCCAAAATCACTTGGTGTGTCAACCAAGTCAATACATTCACTCCTGTCCGTCTATATTTAGACTACCGCGCGCGGCCCACCACGGCACCGCGTGGTTTTGCATATCGCGTGCCGCAGAAGACCAAGCATGACCAAGCGCAGTGACCGCAGCGGGGAGCTAACCTTGACGGTCCTCGAAGCAAGGGATCTCAAGCGAACGCAGCTCTTCGGGCTGCAGCACCCCTTCTGCGTCGTACGCGTGGACCGGCAGGAGAAGACAACCGAGGTGCATGTGGACGGGGACGCGACGCCGTTCTGGAACGCGCTCTTTGTCTTCCGTATCGATCGGTCGACGTCCGTGGAGATTGTGATCCTGACGTCGTCGTCGCTCTGCGTGCCCATCACGATCGGATCCGTCTCGATCCCGATCGACCTGAATGCGTGGCGGGACCGCGACTTGCGTGAAGAATGGCTCCCGGTTCAACGCAAGGCGGCGTTTTCATCCACCATGTCCGTCATCTCTACATGTTTTCCTCTTGACGATGCGTGTAGGAAACCCCAAGGCGAGCTCCGCGTGCGCATGGAATTTAAACTCGACAGCACCCTGCATAAACACCCGTCCGTGATCAAGTTGCCCACGCGGTCGATCGACAAGGTTGAGTGTTGTCCGTCCTGCATATCTCACCTCAACATATAGGCAACACCTGAGTTGAATGCGATTGCCGAAGACGGCGCCGCGGCGAGTCCGCCGTCCCCCGCCGCAAAATCGCCGCGTCCGATGTCGCCATCCCGTCTGGCAGGTCCCATGTGGGCACATGTGCCAGACCTGAAAGCGTTTGATCGACTCTTCATCGCACCCACAATGCTTGTCGGTGGCTCGGATGTACGATGTCAGACCTCAAAAATCTACAATTAACCCCCCTCTAGCCGCTGCACCCGAATCGGCTGCAAAAGGTCGTTTATGACCACGGTCCCGTGTACATGCAGCACGACATGCATGCCGACCTCCTCGTCACGGCATTGCAAGTGAGCCCTGCGTTGCCCCAGGTCCGGCGTCTTAATTTGTAGATTTGGTTTTAATTTGTCGACATGGCTAGACCCCCCACCACCTCCTCCGATTGCTGGGGTTTACGTTTTTGGACGCACAGTGGTGCGGCGTCTTCGAATACTCTCCGCCTCTGCAATGGCAGCCCCATTGGACGCGGGAGAAGCTGGACATTGCAGTCGATGTGGCCCATGCAATGGTGCAATTGCACGTGGCCAAGCAGCAACATGGTTGTTAAGTGTTGGTGTCTCCACTGACATTGGAACCAGGACAAATCCAGCTCGCCCACGTCTATCGCGACCACGTCAAAGCCAAACTGCTCTCGTTTCCACGACAGATTCCCCTTGAGGAAATGCCCGTGCCTTGGTAGAATACAACGTCCCTGACATAGCACATCATGACGCCGCATGTAGGGCCGCCCCCGAAGTCGTCGACGCCGCGGCGCGTACGTCCAAGATGGATGTGTTTGCCTTTGGGATATTTCTTCTCGAGCTTGACAAGGGACATGTTCCCTTTCATGAGGAGGTACTAGAAGATGTACTAGAAGATTCACCGGACGTGCGTAGCGTCAAGCGTGGACGCGGGGTGAATTCCTCGCCAAGGTTGGGGACTTGTCGATCGAGAGCCAGCTCAGTTCTGACTGCCCACCACCACTTGTGGCTCTTGTAATGCCCATCAATTTGGAAGGTTGACATGAGTCTTGTGTAGATCCAAAAGTGCTTGGCGGTCAACCCTGCGGTGCGGCCAACGAGCTTGGTCGTTTTGGATCGCTTGCGGGAAATAATTGCCGCGGACACGTCGCCAAGCACCCACGGAGACAACACCGTGTGAAGACGACGGACATGTTGGGGTTGGCGTTGGAAGTGCCGACGCTTCTTTAATATGTCAAGTGTGTCTTTAGATAACCGGTGACGGAGGTGCTTTCGAGTCGAGTAAGATTTGCACACGCCTGATTGACGACGCTGAAGCTGCCCAAGTATTATTGCAGTGTCTTGGCAGGCGGCAGAGGTGGTCACTCCCACGTCTTGTTTTTGGTGCAATGGATGTCGTATCGTTGCATGAGTGCAACAATCATGATAGGACCCTGTCTAGGGCACTGACTTATTGAAGGTATTTCATGCCCTATCCTATATCCGGACAATGACAAGAAACCGGATAACACGATCGAAGCGCCCCTCTTTGTGCGTCCATCGTCCAACGTTGTCAACAAAGACAAGATGTACCGCCAATTGATGGTTCGCGTGGCGGTGCCGCTGTCTGTGGCGGCCGCCGCAAGTTCCTTTGCGCACAACAAGGCAGCACCGACGAACAAGAAGACGGCGTTTAGCTGGGGATCGAACGCGTTCGGGCAGCTCGGACACGGACACGAACAGGACATTTCGACGCCGCGGCCGATCAAACTCGACCACCCCCCAGTGAACGTGTCGTGCGGCGGCAATTCGTCGGCGATTGTGACTGAAGGTGGACACGTGTACACGTTTGGCGCAGGTAGAGAGACACATCTCTTCCCGCGATGACGACGTCTTGACGTAGGCGGGAGCGCGCGGCTCGGACATGGCGACGCGATCGACACACCCAATCAGTCGACGCCGCAACAACTGCAACTGCCCCACCTCATTGCCAAGGTTGAGATTGGGGAGTACCACATGGCGGCCTTGACGAGCGAGAAGCGGCTCTTTACATGGGGTCGCGACGGCACACCGCAACTCGGTCATGCGTACGTGATCAACTATGATGGTTCCTCTTGTGACACGCCGTCGTCATAGCAACACGCACCGTGGCTTCCCCAACGAAGTCGTCGAGCTTCGCGGCAAGGTCGCAGACGTCGCGTGCGGCCGCCAGCAGACCGTGGCCGTGACCACCGACGGCCAAGTTGATGACGCACGCAACGCATCGTCTGACGCGCCAATAGATTTACGTCTGGGGATTGGGTCACGAAGGGGCGCTGGGGTTGGGGGACCGCGCAAACGCCGACCGGCCCCAGCAAGTCCGCTCGCTCGCGCACGAGTCTTTTGCCCAAGTCGCGTGTGGCCGCGGTACACCTCTTTGTGTCACGCGCAGTACCCTCAAGTGTCATCGTCGCTAGAGTACACGCTGGCGCTCACGCGCGACCACCGCGTGTTTGCGTGGGGTGCCAATGATTACGGACAGCTGGGCGTCGCGGGCGCGATGCGTTATCAACGGTCGCCGGTGCCCGTGCTCGCGCTCAGCGAGTTGAATGTCGGAACGCGCGTGGAATGTTCGTGGAACTAACGGTTGGTGTAGGTTGTGCAAGTCGCGGCGGGCGACTACCACAGCGCGGCGCTCACGGCCTCGGGTTTGTTGATCCTTTGCTTTTTGTGACCTGACAAAATGAGGCTAGGCGACGTGTACACGTGGGGCAGTGGCAAGGATGGTCAACTTGGGCTTGGCACGAACGACGACCGGAACGTTCCGCGAAAAGTCTCGGAATTGGACGGCATCCAGATCGTCCAAGTCGCGTGCGGCGGCGGCCACACGGCCTGCGTCGCGGGTATGTTGCGATGGCGCGCCCCGCAAGGTTAAGGTTGGACTATTGTAGCCGACGGGACGCTGTGGGTCTTTGGACGCGGCCGAAGCGGCCAGTTGGGCCGCGGGGACCAACTCGAAAGCATTGCGGCGGCACGCAACAGCCCAATCCAAGTCAAGTTGCCCCAACAGCATGCCCGCCAAGTGAGCTGCGGCAGCGACCACACGATGGCGCTTTAAGACTGTGAGAAAACGTGGATTCTCCGTTGAATGTATGGGCGTTACACGCTTGACGCCGAGGGGGTTAAGAGGACGAATGCTCGGCGGTGGCCGGGACTTTGGCGTCCTTTGCAGCCACCGCGTCATTCTGTCGTCCTCGTCTCGGCGGCGACCGCTCAAAGCACGCGCGCGGAAGATATGGCGCTTAGCGTCACCCCCCCCGGGGACGCTGGAAACCTGACGGCTGGTACCGCGTTGAGCCGGCGCCTATACTTGAGCACCATGTCGTTGAGTCACCCAACCTTGGTGTGTGTACCTTGCAAGGGGTTGTACTCGCGGGACGGCGGCGCGGTCTGCTTGGGCGGGGACGGTTTCGCCTTCTTCTTTAGCGCCACCGCTGCTTGGCTGGCTTTGATCTGAAGACGGGGGGTCAGGGACACGCGGGACGACCAAGTCGCACCTGCTCTTCCATGGCCGCTTGTTGTCGTTCGCGGACTTTGCGGGCTTCAATTGCGAGAATCTCCACACGCTCGGGCGCTGGAGAGCAAATGAGCGTGGGTATATCGGGGAGTGCTCGTACCATTTGCCGCGTTGAGCGATTGCCGGCGATCCCAATGGGCCAACTGCAATGCGAATTGGTGATCGAGATAGAGCAAGAGACCGATGCCGAACACGACAAACCATCCGTAGTCCTGCATGAATGCGATTGCTTCGCCAGTCCATTCCATGTAGTACAGGGCGCCGATGCCAACACCGGCCAGCACAAGGCCGCGCTCGCGAAGGAACGTCGCAAGGATGCCGCCGCTCATTCGGATCTCAAAGGTGCAGGAAATGGGGTCGACCCTTTTGTTGTGATATTTGGAAAGCATTTTTTCCGCGTATTAATTGTCACAGTATTTTGAACAACTTGATGTTTGTATCTAGGATTCCCTTCGTTTGATTGGTTGAATTCCACGCCAAAACCACATACGATTGGACAATGCTTGAATTGTAAGTGCGCGCGCGTGGGGAATGAGCAGCGACGTCGCGGCGCCGGCGGTCCTGCCGACGCGCTTTCAATGCCCGCTCTGCCTGGACCTCCTGACATCCCCCGTCCAGCTCCCTTGTTGTCGGAAGCACTTATGGTACGCCGTCTCGATCCACCACTGTCGCCCATCTTCTCTCACGTAGTCTTGTGTGCTTTGAACGAGCAGTGCAGTTGACATCGACCAACTGCGCATTCTGTCGGAAACGCATTGTCGGATTTGCGCGGCGCCAGTCCAAGAAGGTAATACACGTGCAATGCAATATTGGTCGCTCATATCAACTCGGTAGATCGACGAGGCGTTGTGGGTCGAAATCCAGAGTCAAACCCACGGCATGGACACCTTCATGTTTGACGACGATGGCGGCACCACCAACGCGGCGATGCATCTACACGTACGTGAGAGTTATACACATTCGTGTGTGTTCATCCGGGAACGCAGGACGCCGCGGCACCCGGGGAACTACAGTCATACTACGAAGAACGCGTGGCGGCGGCAGAACGGGAGCGCGCCGCGCGTGAAGAAGAAGCGTTGGCCGCGACGATGCGTCTCCTCGAGGCGGAACAATTACATGCCCCGTCGACACCAGGACACACAGCAGACGGGGAACGGGCAACGAGACCATCTTCGACCTCGGACGAGAGCAAGCGGCGATCCGCCGACCGAGTGTTTGCAATCTTTGCATCGGCAAAGCCACTACAAAGGAACCACGCGAGTGTCGCGCCCAAGTCTAGGAAACCCATGAAGCTAGCGTCGTCGTCGTCATCGTCAACGAAGAAGAGCTGGGCATGTCCAGGATGCACGTATTTAAATTGGAGCCACCAAATGCACTGCGTCATGTGCCGCACCCGGCGCGGCCCGACGCGGTAGCAGCGTCAACTAGCTAGCACTCCCTAACTTAATCATGCAACGTGCGTGGCATATCCATTGAACCTTTGGTCGTCTCCATTGGGAGTATTGTCCGAGTCTGACATGTCAGACGCGAGGTTAGCCAGCTGAATACCTTCTTGGCATGGCTCGTGTCAAAGTAGGACGGTCGACGGCTCTGACTTTGGGACGACAGTTCAGACATGTGAAATATTCAAGCTTCGGCCCACCACTCGACCCAGGTGTTCAAGAGCCCTCCCAAAAGTTCGATTCGTTGTCTTCTTCCATTGTCGAACAACCCAATTGTTCCCGTCGCGATGTCCTTTGGATTGGCCCAAGGATTACATTCGAGCCAATCAGAGCGCATAATGGCAACCTTTCGTGAGGATGTTCGATGTCGCATTGCCATATTTACCATGCAGCCCACACGCATCTTCGTCTTCCTTCTCACCGCCGCCGCCGCCATCGGCGTAGCTTTGGCGCAATCCCGCGACTGCGGGCCACGCGTCCGTCGACCGTACCATTCGCTCACGACAGCCGAGCGCACGTTGCTCAAGAACGCGTTTGAACTCGGTACGTCCACAATGACTGCACTTTGCCATTTAATATTCGGTCGACAGCGATGCAGCGTGGCCACCACCATCGGTTCACGACCGTGCACCAATACAGTAAAAACGAATACGAAGCCCACAGTTGCATGTTTACGTATTGGCACCGCCGCTTCCTCTTGGGTTACGAAAACATGCTCCGCTCGCTCGGCGACGCGTATGCGTGTCTTACGATCCCATACTGGGACTATGCTGGCACGAGCTCTAGCTTTCTCGACAAAAACAACACGTGCAACTCGCTCGCGTCCTGCAACCCTGTCCTCGTCGAGTATGGGGCATCCCGTCAAGTCAATGCGTCGCGGTATTCCGTTGGTGGCTCAGGTCAACCCAACGACGCCGGTGAGCCCATCGACGCCGACAACTGCATTGTCGACCCAACACAGCCTGCGACCCGCAGCTATTGCGAGAGCGAGGCGGCGTTCCAAGCGGGCAAGTGCCAAGGGTACGTCCAACCCCGAAACCCCAAAACCCCGAAACACCCTGCGTAGGTGCATCCCGCGCGGGAATTGGTTCGCGGCGGGGGTCTCGTCTGAGATGACGCTTGCGAGCATGAGCAACCAAATCTTTGCAACGTCCTTGTCCAAGTTCACACAGAACGTCATGCTCAAGATGCATCGTAGGCCACATCGAACGACATGCGCTGACCACCTTGTCTAGCCAAAGTACACGCGAATTTGAATGGCGCGATGGGCTCGATGGCATCGCCGTCGGACCCGGTCTTTTTTTTTCACCACGTACACACGACCCTCTGTCGTCTGTTCGTTCGATCGATCGTCTCTTCGTTGTGACTAGGCCACGGTCGACGCGCTCTTGGCCATCTACATGAAATGCCAAGCCAGCAACGCGTCGCCCATGAGCTCGCTCGTCTTCCCCGCCAACGACTGGGGCACGTTCAACAACCGCGTCTGTGGACCATATGTGTTTCGCCCCACGACGTCGGCCAAAAAATTCAAGTACCCAAGTGCGACAGCCATCTCGATGGTCTACTACAACGGCACGACCGGTGACGCGTCGTTCGATGTGGGCGATACCAACAGCCCCCTCGCGCCCTTTTTTCAAGATTTGCCGCCGTCGTACACGGCGTACTATAACTACCCTCCCAGTGCCCGCGTCGTCTACGACTTTAGCAATACGGGCTTTCAAGTCCTCAACGACCAATGCACGGCGTGGCTCGGTGGTGACTACGGCGCGTCATCGTCGTCGTCGTCAGCTTTGCTGGACGAGAGACGTCACCGTCCCCAAAAAGAGACCAAAGGCCCCCCGACCGCCGTCGTCACCCAAATCGCATTCACGCAAAAGCTCTATAAACACACGCGCCGGTACGTCCGCAACGAAACACGAGCGCGCGACTACGTCGAAATGATGCTCTGCGTCCACCGTAACGAATGCCTCGGCGGCGTCTTCGACTATTCGGACGCGTTCAAGGCGAGCTTTCGCTTCGACTATAGTCCCTACTGCTACGACGTACTGCACGCGATCGCAAGTGGTGACAAGACGATCCCAGTGCCCAAGTGGACTCAAATCGTCCTCGACACGTATGGTTGCCACGTCCAGTCAACGTCGTCGTTGATCTAGCTGCCAGAGCGTTTGTTTTTTCGATTGTATAGATCCTGCCTCTTGTGTCGTGTGCCTCTTGTCCGGCCAGCATCATGTGGTGTTGGTGCTGCTTTTCAATGGATTCGAGTTTTTCTTGTCGGGGCGAGGAAAGAAGCAGACTTGCGTTGTTGGAATGTCTTTTCAGTGTGGCAGTGTGGTGGCAGGGAACTCATTTAAAGGCTCAAGTTGTCCAACACGACATAAATTGTCCTTGCTTTTCTTGAATGGGAAATCGAGCCAGGCCAGATCGAGCATCGACGCTTCGGAATGAGCTGCATGGAAAGGACCTTGAGCTTGATGCCCAAGACATTGGTTTTCACTTGCGTCTCGATGTCAGCAGTCGCCATGTAGTAACTTTGCTGCACATCCTTCTCGATTGATCTGGGACATGAGTGCACGTGGAGGATGCAACGACACGCTGGCTCACACTTGATTCGACGTCGTCAAAACGTGTCGTGCTTCTGGTGTACTCGTGATACATTTGTAGGGCTCTGCTCCCACGTGGATCTGTAGCCCACAAAACATGGACTATGTCATAATGGGCTCCCAGTGTTTGGGAGCACTCGCTGTGATGGCATGATCGCAAGTCAAATAGAAAGTGGCGTTATTGAATCGGCATTGCATGTATTCAATTCGACATCAGACCACAGACGACCCGCTGGCTCACACTTATTTTTCGAGATCGTCCCTCTCCAATCGTGCGTATTGTCAAAACTGGCGCTCTCGTGAGCCCGTCGTTTCGCCTTTGTTGTTGCAATCCATTCACACGGACTTGTGCTTCCTATAAACCAGAGGTTCACGCACATAGAAACAATGTAAAATGTATTATTCATCATACGATCGAGTCGACGACCAAAACTCTAGCCGATTCTTGGGCTCAATTAAGCAGGGGTGCGTACCCATCAGCCATGTCGGAGAGGTCGTCGGCGTGGCGGCGGCGATGGCCAACAGCAACAATGACGGCAGCGACAACACCGACAAGAGCAACGGCCGCCGCCGTGATGTGGGCAGTGTAAGCTTGAACAAGGGCCAACGAATAGGCGCCGTAGCTGCTGCCGCCACTGCCGTAGCCACCACCCACGGGGAGAACATAGTATGGTTTAGGACTTGGCGAGTCGGAGCAAAGCTTGAGAGTCTTGAACTCGGGCGAGAACGGGCGGCACGTAAATTTCGCGTTCAACGTGTCGCTGTTGCAGCACTTCAAGTCGGCCGATTTGGTCGTATCGAGAAACAGGGTCTTAGTCTGCGTCACCGAGTTGGCCGATGTGACGTCGTAGCTGCTGGGAAAGACGAGTGCGCCGGCGCACGCCTGGAATGGCGCAGGTTCGCGATCCGCGGGCTTGAGTGGGTTGCTTGGAAACGTTTTCTTGCACGTGTCCTTGATAAAGACCCCGTGGTCGTCGGGATGATCGACATTGAAGCGCGGGTGGTCGCAGTTTTGGATCAAGATGGTCTTGTTGCGGCTGCGCTTGACGGCGTCCTTGATCACGTCCACGACGGGTTTGTTTTTCGGGCTAAAGAAAAAGTCGCATGCGACCGTGACCTGCGTCACATCCACGTTTTGCATCTTGAGCGCAATGTCCATGTTGATGTTTTGTTGCTTGATGCCCAATTTAGTCGTGTCAAGCCAATAGTCGGTCGTGGGGGCCGACAGCTTGTACTGCCACGTGCACCGAAGCCCATAATAGTCCCATTTGATCGACACCTCCGGGGCAGGGGCAACCGCAGGGGCAACCACAGGGGCCGGGGGGGCGGGGGGCGCCTGGTAGGTAGAGCCTGCCGCGGAGGGTTGGACTGCAGGGGGGGCGAGATTGACGTCTTCGGCTAGGACTTGACCCATGATAAGATTGGTCGTGCTTTCTTGATATTGGGTCGGGTCTTGACCCGTTGCATTGCACCACGCAAACTGGGTCCCTTCTTGGTAAATCCGGTCGTTACAGTCGCTCTGGCGGGCCAAAAGGCTATCGGCGTCAGTCAGACCATCGCCGACATCGCACGACGTGTAGTGCCACCAGCACCCGTTCGTGCACTTTTGTTTCGTGTTGTCCGCGCCTCGGTACTCGCACGTTTTGTACGCATTCCCGTCCTTGTCTGTCGGGACTTTGACGGCCGTGTCCGGGTTGAGCATCGCGAGGTACGTGCTGCATTTTTGGTCAAAGGTAAACGTGCACGCACGAAAGTCGGTATGTTGGACGTTGCACTTTCCGGCGCCGCAGCTCCAGAGGCTGAACCACCAGTCATCAATATGCACGAGTTCGCGCCGGTGGACGTAAATGTCCCACGGCACTACAACGATCCGGCCACAGGCAGTCCATGCCTCAAACGTCAAGGTCGTCTTGAGCTGCTTGAAGGTCAAGAATCCATTATTTTCGAGGTGGCCGTCGGTCGTGAGACGCAGCCAGGGGCCGCTCGCGCTCTTGACGCGCCAAAACACAATCGCGCTGGCGTCATACGGCTTCTTGACGTCAATTTGACTCGAATCGGCGGGCGTAATCCGGCCGGCAAAGAGATTGAGCACGGCCACGTCGTCTTGGAGAGCACTCGTGAAGCTAAAGAGGTTGCCGACCCTGAAGCGATTCGTGTCGGCGCAATAATCGTTGAACGCGGCGTTGTTGTTGTCGCAATCCAAGTCAAAGTGCAGTTCCCGCGACCCATTGTCGTATGGCCCCTTGTAATTGCTGCCTGGGAAGAGTTCGTTGGGTTTTGGAATTGGCACGGGTGAGATGGTGGTGGCTGGCTTGAGCGACACCTTGACGTCATGGACCAAGTCGCTGCTCGTCGCCGTCAGAGTTTGCGTGAACGCACACGACTGGGACCCGTCGCCGTCGCACACGCGGCGCGAGGTCAGGCCATCGTACGGCACGCCACAGCTGTACGGCGTGTAGTACTCCTTGAGCGTGATGCAATAGTGGCACGATCGTTGGCACGTGCCTTTGTGCGTGACCAGATCTCCCGTCGTCGCATCGAACGCGTTGGTGCTGAATTCGAGCCACTCGTCGTCGCCGACTGCCTTGGAGAGACACGTAGGCCACGACGTGAGCTTGTCGGACACGGCGGTCTTGTCAAACGAGTTCGTGACGGCTGTGCCACCCACGAGAAACTTGGTCGCGCTCAACGTGACTTCGTCGCACCGGTCGTCGCTGCACTTGTTGTTTTTCGAATTCGTGCGAAACGCGACGAGGGCATTGACTTGGGCGACGCGCGTGTCAATGTTCTTTTGGGTAAAGGATGCTGTGACCGGGTTGTCGCAGCAGCCCTTGTCCCCGAATGGGCGAAATAGATCGGTCACAGAGAGACACGCTTCGCACTGGAGCGATGGGTTGCTGGCATAGTCGTACGCGGTCAACGCGTACTTGAACACGCCTGGCGCATCGTGGGTCGTCGCACCGTAGAGTGCCTGGTCACCCCGCGCTTCAAATTCGTCATAAGTGTAGTAAGCCGTGGGGAGGGCGGCCGAAGCTTTGCCATTGACACTTGTGTCGGGCACGACATCCAACTCAATGTGCGGGTTTGGTTCTAATTTGGGATCGAGCAGGGTCCCGTCGAGGTCGTAGTGGTAGCTGCTGCGTGGATACGGGTATGCCAACTCTCTGCCGGTAGCAAAGACGTTGGGCATGCACTTGTACGGATTCGCGTCATCTTGGGGCAACGGTGTGTTGGCGCGCGTGATTTTATGGTCGTAGCGGTTCTTGGCCGAGCCCCACGTGCATGTCTTGTAGACGTTGATGTCTCGAATTCCCGTGGTCGGCGACGGTGCAATGTCGTAGGCGTTGGACGGGGCGGCCGGGAGGAGCATGCGGTCAGAGGCTGGCGACGAGACCCATTCGACACGGGCGTGCACAACGAGGAGACTGGGGAGGGCGAGGTAGCGGTGCATGTTGTCGGCTGCCAAATGCAAACTGAGACTTGGACGACAAGATCAAGTGGTCATTCGTTCGATGCCAAAGGCTTGGTTGTTCGAATGTTCGATGTTTCGAGTGTTCGAGTATTGGCGTGTTCGAATTTTCCGAACGGACGCGAGTGACTGGCGCCGCGCGCAAACATTCGAAATGGGAGGACGAAGGTTGGTGGGCGGGACAACCGGTGCAACCTTGGAACGTTTGTCGAGTGGCTTGCACCTTGTCGCGCATTCTCGACAACAATGGTCGTCCGTCTTGCGATACTTCCCGCTGTCACCGTTGCCTTCGCGTCAGGTCCGCCGCCTGCGCTTTTGGAGCTTGGCTACAATAATCCACCGCCACCGCCGCCGCCGCCCCCGTCCATGTTTGACGCGTGTCGGTGGCCCGCCGGTGGCAACACATACTCTTATGTGGCTAGAGACATCGCGACCAATTCGTGTTGGCCCAACCTCTTTGCACCGGGCCAGCCACTGGCGCTGCCGACACCGCGTGACAAAGCCAGTGGGCGCATCGATGTTTACGCCGGCGCGACCCTCGTGGCCTCCATGGATGTGGCCACCTACAAAAAGACGGGCCCCGATGTGCTCTACCGCGCAACTCTGCCCCATGGCCTTGGTCGCGTCAACGTCAAACTCGTCCCAGGCAACAACGACACGTCGTGCAGCACGTGTCTCGTCGTCAACGACGGCCTCCGTCCGTACGGCACGTCGCGCGGCAGCTGCGCCAACGCGGGGCCGGCGCGGTTCACAGCCACCAACGTCGCATTGGCAGCGTGTCAAGTCAATGACCTGCTCAAGTACCGCCGCACGGCCGCCAACAACGTTGCGTGCAGCGACGCGCGGTGCGACGCCCTCTCGCTTTCGACGCGCGCGTTCTTTGAGTCGACGGTGGTCAAGACCGATCTGAGTGCGATGAGTGTGACGGCGCCACCGCCACCCGCGTGGACCTCGTGCTTGAACGCATCGGTGACCGACGCCGAGTGGGCCATATTTAGCGCACCCGTGTTTGACGCGGTGACAGGCGAGCCAGTCGTCGGTGGCTGCACACGCGTCTGTGGCTACGCAGTCGCGCTGGCCGAGTACGTCACGACGTATGCCTGCAATGACGTGGCAGCATCTCCGACGCGCACGTGTGTGGGCAGTCCCACCGAAGCGTGTGCATTCACGCAATCGATGGTGGCGGGTGCGACCGACTTTGTCGCGACCGCGATCGTCCGTCTCCAGCCGTCGCCGGCCGGGGTCCTCGCCGACCCAGATGCCACGTACCCTGGTAACGACTACCAGCGTCCATCGAACGCGTCCAAGGAACTGCACTTTGCCGTCGCGTGCGACGCGAGCGACGTCGAGTTTGACACGTATTGCCCGTCCAAGCTCGCGCCCAAGCTCCGCGATGTGTTTCAATTCTCGGCGACGCTCAACCCAGACCCGGTCGTCGCCGCCCTCTTTGGCGCACGCGCGACGACCGCTGCGTCGCTCGTGTCGTGGCGCGTGCGCAGTGGCGGCGGCCCATGGCGCATCGTCGCGCCCGGTGGCACCGCGTTCCAAGACGGTGGCGGGCTTACGTTCCGCACTGCGCCGTCGACACTCGTGTTTGAAGCGTACACGGCGTGCGGGCTCGTTGCGACCGAAACGTGGGTCGTGTACGTGCACCGCACGGCGAGTGCGATCGATGTGGACGATTGGTGGCATGGCTTGTGGCACTGCGACGCCTGCAACGCCGAGCGGACCGACTTTCGCGTGTGCACGTTTGAGTTTGACCCGACATGCGACGCGTTTTTGAGCATGGTTGACCCGAGCCACGCTAAACTGGCCAGTGTGCCCATCGATGCCCGCACGCGGCTGCCTTACGCTGTGTGCGACTACGATGACAGCGAGAGCGGACGCAAGAAGCAGCGGTGCGTCGACGGCTGCTGGTGGCAATATGGTCACTGCGACACAACGATCGACCGTGAAACGTGTGTCGGTGCTGGCAACCCGCGGTTCGTCTATTGCGACGAGTTGGGGCAGCCGCAGCGGGACCTCGCCGTCGCCTTGGCCGAACCCGCGACCAAGTTTACGTTTCTGGGCTTTCAATGCACCTGGCAATACAACGCATCCAGTACGCCATCACGAGTCTGGCTCGACACACGCGGGACGCAGCAGTCGTACGTGACAAAGGACATCGCAATCAAGATGCTCAACGTTGAGGTCACGACCATCATCGCGCAGTGCGAGCTCTCGTTTCGAGCTGCAACTGGCGGCGCTGTGATCACCAAGACCCGGTCCAAACCGATTCGAATCCGCAATTGCGACCACCCGCGCCTCAACGACGACGATAGCAACGATAGCAAGTTTATCAAGGACACGTGTCGCACGCGGGCGTGGAGCACAGACGTCGCGACGCGCCGGCCCGCGCCCTTCCAAACCTGTGGTGGGGCCATGGTCTTCCCCAGCACCCCCAATGCATCATCGACTGTGTATTGGGACAACGCAGCCGACTTGACGTGCTGCAACAGTGCCACGTCATCAAGCTTTGCGTGTCGGGCGCTCCCTGACCACCCAACCATTCGCCTCTGCTCTGACGTGACTGCCAAGGACTCGTACTACCACACGCATGTGGTGTCGTTGGTTGAGTTGGTCAAGACGAGCCGCCTTGTCGTCGCCATCGTTGGAATGGTTGCCATCGTTGGAATGGCTGCCATGCTTTGGAGGAAGACCCCGTTCGAGGATGTGACTGGGTATACCCTCGTAGACGACGCATGAGATTGTCCGTTGTGTCCTTCAAGGGCCGTTTCGAGTGCCGTCTTGTGTAACCGAATTTTGTAACCGATATCAAAAGAGTTGTATCGTGCGACTAGCATCAAAACATGAAGATACAACTTCGACGTTCCAGGTTGGCGATTTGGATGGTGGCTGGCGACAACATTCGAAACGAAGCCTTTGTGTTGCGAAACGACTCTTTCGAATTCGATGCGAAACGACATTATTTGACGGTGGGAAACACACAACCTTGAAGCACATTAGTTGATTGTATAAAACTAGAAGGTTTACTCTTCAATCGCTGTTGTTCGACGAAGGATATTGTCGTGTCTGGGCTGCGTTGGTGAGAAGTGAATCGACACCGATTTTGTGTTCCTTTCACCAAAAACCATGCCACCTCTCTTTCCATTGGCCAGAAATATCCTCTTCCTATGATTTGATTGGCTGGCCAAATCAAAGATCATATCATGTGGCTGAATGGGCATCGAAAGTGGTGATCCGACACCGTCCAATTGGCGTACAAACCAAGATGTACAATATACGCGCACTATCGTAGTAACTAGAACAACTCCGTCCTTGTGGTTTCGAACGTTTTTTTTTTCAAGGGGTGCCTCGGCATATGATGATCGTCCTGTGTAGTTCAACCCTTCAGCTCGCGACGCTTCGCAAGATTCGCACGTTGGCCTTTCAACCTATAAACCTGAGTGTCAAAAGTACGTTTAAACCTGGCATCTGAGAGAAAACACGCGTTGGAATCTACGTTTAAACACAGACAGGAACAACAGAAGGTCGCCACACCCAATCGGATCCGATCGAACAACCATCATCGCACCCTTTTGCGCGGGACCACCCAAGCGTCGAAGGACGCCAGGAAGGCATCGATCCCTCCTCGAATTGGCATTATTGCTTTTGCTTGTTCAATGCAACGCCTTCTCGTGCCGGGTTTAATCACACTGGCGACGCAGCCTGTGCGCGCTACGATCGAATGGATGTCATCCGCCGACGAGCTGCCTAGCGCCGGGCTCTTCTTGCAAGAGGGCGCGGTAACGTCGTACGACATTGCACCAAGCCCACCACAGACGCTCCGTGACGACGTGTACGCGGATTGCAAGTGGGGTTTGTACAACTATGAAATCACGCAAGAAAGCACGCCAGGCGAGACACCCAGCGTGTGTTATCCCAACTTGTTCAAGCCGTCGCAGCCCCTGGCGTATCCATATCCCCGAAGTAGCTACCACTACGATCTTGAAACGAAACACACGTGGACGACCGATGACTTGAGTCCAGCACTGGTCAAGCCCCATCTCGAAGTTGACATTGTGTACGACACGACAGACAATGGCGGGGAAAAGTCGATCGACACATCGTACTACGACTTTGAAACGTTTGAGCGCAACGGCCCCGACATTCTCTACAACCTCTTGCCCCACTCGGCCGGCAAGTACGAGTTTTGCGTCCATGCGTTCGATTTCAACAGCGTCATGTCCAAAGACTGCATCGGCTGCCTCTCGGTCACCGACATGTACCGCCCCAAGGGCAAGCAAGGCTGTAAAGACAACCAAAAAGTCGCAGGCTTCAACTCGAAAAACCTCGAATCGCTCAAGCCCCAAGTCGGTGAGCTCGTCAAGTTTCGCCAGCTCGCAACCAACAACCCATGCAGCGACCTGCGGTGCGACGACGCCGAGTACACGGCGACCAATTTCTTTGGGAGCTCGAGTGACCACTGCGACTCCAAGACCGCCGTCTCCGATAACTTGGACGATTGGCGCAAGTGTCTGAGCCAGCGAGTGAGCGACGACGAGTGGATCAAGATGACGTCATCGGTCTTTGACGCGACCGATGCGTGCAAGGTTTCGACCACCGAGTGCCAGCGCACGTGCAAGTACCACATTGCGCTCAAGGAGCTCTACACGCCCTATTCGTGTGCGATCAAGTACGACGTTAGTCAAACCTCCCGCAAGACATGCGCCGGGGACGAACGCGAAGCATATGGGTTTTCGCAATCGGTGCGCGCGGCCGCGGCGGACTTGATTGATGCGGCGTCGCTCAACGTGCATCTCAAGGAGACACCGGCCAAAGGTGTGATTGCCGACCCCGCGTCTGTCTTTGACGGCGGGAATGGCTACTCGAAACCATCGGATGAGTCACGGGAGCTCCATTTTGATTTGGTCGGGTGCGACACCAACAAGCCAGACTTTGACAAATTTTGCCAAGGCAGTTTCAGCGTCAAGATTTCCGATTTGTTTGAGTTGAAAGCAACGCTCAACGCAGACAAGGCCATCACCGACCTCTTCTCCGGCAAGAGCGGTGACATTGTCAACCAAATCCTCTTTTGGCGTGTGCGCAACACCGAATCGGGGCTCTGGCAAGAGATTGTCAACGGCGACATCAAAGGCACGATCAACTATTTGAGCTTTGGCCAGTTCAAATCGAATGTCATCTTTGAGGCATACACGGCCTGTGGCCAAGTGGCCAAGGCCATCACATGGACTGTCTACGTCCACCGCCACGAACTCGTGCACATTGACGACTGGTGGTACAGCCTCTGGAGCTGCGGCGCTGGCAAGTGCAACCTCCAACACACCGATTTTCGCCTCTGCAGCTTCAGCTTTGACACGGGCTGCGACACCTATCTGAGCATGCTCAACCCCGATTCGAAAAAGGTACCCAAGGGAACCGACGGCACGCCACTCAAAATCTGCCAAGTTGTCGACCCCAAAAGCCCCAACCGCGTTCAAAATTGTACGTCGGGCTGCTGGTGGAATTTCCTCAGCTGTGACACGTCGGGCGTCAAGGACGACTGCGACGCCCGCATCGACCAGGAAGGCCGCTTTGTCTGGTGCAACGAAAACAGCCAGCCAGTGGATTTGAAAGATGACACGCGCGCGTCACTCGTCTATGGCCAAGTGCTCGCCCAAGACAACGCCGAGGTGGATGGTCCTCCTGTCGCCGGTGCCCCCTATTCCAACCCAGCCCCCGCTCCCTATTCCAACCCTGCTCCTGGTTCCAACGTAGCTCCTGCCCCCGCGCCCGAACTCAAAATCACATGGGACTTTTATGGTCTCAAGTGCAAATGGACGTATACGAACTCGAAAACGAGCCAAACTGCATGGCTTGACACGACCTCGCTCAAGAAGGCCCAGGTTTCGTTCACCCGCGATGTGGCGCTCCAGATGCAAAACGTCGAAACGACCGAAGTGTCGGCCACGTGCGACTTTTACTTCAGTTCACGCAACACACCCGTGACCAATGTTCTCACAGACGCCGTCAAGCGCACGCGCACCAAGAAGGTGCTCATCCAAAACTGCGACCACCCGCGCTGGAACGTCGCCCATCCGGCGGACCAAGGCCGCTTCATTGACGGCCAATGCCGCAACACATGGAACATCGATGTGGCCGTGCGGCAGCCCGCCCCCTTTCAAGCCTGTGCTGGTGATCTTGTTTTCCCAGACGTGGCAGGCACCGACAGCTCGGTCACAACGATTGTGCGATCGAACGTCGGGAAATTCGATGACAAATCCACCGCCCTTCCAGTCCCTGGAGGCCTCACGTGCTGCAACAGCAACGACAAGTCCAATGCGGCGTTTTATTGCCGCAAGATCGACGGCCACCACGCGGGCGTGTGCTCCGATTCGACGAGCCCGGCGACCTACTACGAAGGCGTGCCGACGCTCGCGCTCTTGGTGTCGCACTATGCACCCCACTCGATGTGGCTTGCTGTGGGGGGCGTCGTCGCTGCCGTTGCTTTGGTCGTGGTCAAGCAGCAGCGCCGCGTGGTGATGGACGACGAGTCCGCGTTGTCGTTTTCGGACGGCTACATTCCCTTGTACAACTAGGGCAGATTTTTTCTACATATAACGATGCATAATAGACCACAGTGGCTACACACTTTCTCTCTTGCTGGCAACAATTTCTCTCTCGCTGGCAACATTTGTTGCTCGACACTCCCTGCACCTGTGTGTGGCGAACGCGGCAGTGGTGTTTCTCCTATGGACGACACGTGGTGGCTACATTTGCATTATCTAGTGGCAAAGGGGGTGCTGACAGGGTTGCTCGAATTCGAATTGTTGCTCGAACTGTTGCTGGAATTGTTGCTGCCATGGTGTGGCGGTCGCTGGCTATCTCCCCTGGGCTTCAAAAAGGGTTGGTACCGTCGATAGGCGTCGCCGCCACGCGCCGAATAGGACGACCGGCGGCTGTCCGCCGAGGCACTGCGTACGTCGCGGCGGCCACCTGAGTCGTTGCCAAGACGCGGGTCCCCCACGTCCCACAGCGATTTTCGCTTCCGGCGGGACCCGAGCGCGTTCATGACAGGCGGCGCGGCGGCATCGTCGCGTGACCTGCTACTACGGCGGCCGTCGTCGTCTTGGGTCTCGCCGCGTCTGGAGGCCTCGGCGGAAGACGAGCGGGTGGACGTCGTCGCGGCCGGCGGCACGTCGACCGGCTCGACGGCGGGAGTCAGCGGCGGCGCGGTGTCTGCCACTTTGGTTGGCGACGGCGCGTCGGTGGTAGACGGGGGGGACGCAGCAGCTGTGGTGGACGGGACGACCTGTGGAGTAGTCGCGGGAGGGAGCGCTGTCGGCTCGACCACGACGGGTGCGGCGACGGGAGGCGCCGCTTCGACAGGCAGGGCCGCGGCGGGCGAGGTCGTGGGTTCCTGTACCTGCGGTGCTACGGCGGGAAGGGGCATGGAGAGAGTCATGGTCGGCGCCTGCTTCTCCGTCGAGGCATCGAGGAGCGGCGGGGCCTTCTTTTCGTTCGTCTTGTCGTCCTTTGGACTAATGAGGGCCGTGTGCTCGTTCGCCACCTGTGCTGCATGGACATCGACCTTGGGGTGGTTATGCTCCCATCGACTCAACCACTTCTTCTTGGGTGGTACGAACGGACTCCGGCGGTAGTCGGAACTCTTGTGCATCGTCAGCGTTGCCGCGTCGTCTTCGTCACCGCTGGACGTTGCCTTCTTGTGCTTCTTCTTCTTGCGTTTGAGCGTCTTGTCCGAGCTATTGTCCGATAGTGTCTGCTCTTCCTCCTTCTTCTGCATCTTCTCGATGGAAGCCCAGATCTGCGCCGTCTTGCGAGCCTCGCGGCTCATCTCTTGCGTCGATTTGTGAGAGACGCCGCCAGTGGCATGTTCTTCTACCTCTCAAATCGGATTAATTTCGCAATACATTTATTGTTACAGGTAATTTATTAAATGCAATTGGCCATGCCTATACAATATTTAAGATATTTTAATACCATGGCGGGAAATTGTCGTCAAGTAGTCAGAGCCGATCGATCGCCAGCTGGGCTTGTATTGATTAAAATTCACAAGGTGGAATATTAATATCAAGTGATAATATTCAGACAAGTCATGATTACCATGACGCGATGTGATTGGCTGTTGCACACGTGAGGAGGAGTGACATTTTGACGGCGAGATAAATTACCCCAAAATCCATGTCTTCCGTCCTACCCCGCCGACAATTCCACGCCGCGCAAATGAATGATGGCCGTCCGCGGCATCACATTCGACTTGGACGATACGCTCTGGTAGATCTTCTTCATCATCCTTCTGTCCTCCGACCCGAGAACCAAGGAGCGGTAAAGAGACCCTGACGAAGGCTGGGCATGTCTTCCATGCCCATTTGGCGGCGACCTACCCACGCATCACGGCCGATGTCTTTCAACGCACGTGGACTCAAGTCATGACGAGCACGTCGTCGAGGGACTTTACGGTGCTGCGAGAGACAACATTGCGGCAGTGCGCCTCGCAGACAAACTACGACCCCGACACCGTCGTGGAGACGGCTATGGAAGAGTTCCTCGCGGCACGCAGCTCGCCCGACCTGTTTGCCGGCGTCGAGTCGCTCCTGGCGTCGCTGGAGGTCATCCACATGTCCTCGATCGTGTCTCTCATCATCCCCAGGCACGACAACTCAAACTCGGCGTGATCACCAACAGCAACTGCGATGCCACGTACCTCCCGCCGACGCTGCAGCGTGTCTTTCAGTCGTGTTGGGTCGCACCGTCGACGGCGCAGGGACAGAGCAAGCCCCACCGAGGTATTCCCTCTTCGTAGACGAATGAGTCAATCCATCGCCCCTAGCGCTCTTTGACCAAGCCTTGACGCGGCTCGCGCTGGGCGCCGCCGCCGTCGTCCACATTGGCGACGACTACACATGCGATGTCGTGGGTGCCAAGGAGGTATTCCTTCGTCGTTGGTCCATTTCTCTCACTGTCATAGGCTGGGTTGCGTGCCATTTGGGTCACGTCCGCCGCCGTGGACGCCGCCGCGTACCCGCATGCCGACGCGATCGTGCCGGACGTCGACGCCGCTGTCCGCGTTGTCTTGGATTGGGATGCCTCTGCCAGGAATTAGTGTGAACAACGAACGAATTAATTCCACTACCGTCGAGATATCTTGTCATCTGATACGAGGCGCAGATTATTCTTGTGGCAGCGAGGAGGGTGCGGTGTCGATCCCTCATGTGCTGTTCGAGCCATCGCTGCCACTCTTGCGCTGGTTCGCTAACGATGGTGTGTCTGTGGCATGGGAGATGCATAAGTTAGCATGTCAATTCCTGTGATGCGGAAGGAGGTGCGTCAAATGGGTGGCTGTCGTGGCCTGGCCAGGAAAGTCCATTGCGGCCTGCCTGTGGTGTGGATGATTGCGTCATCGGCGACACCGCTGCGTGAGGTG
This sequence comes from Aphanomyces stellatus, assembly GCA_009835185.1. Taxonomy (NCBI): domain Eukaryota; phylum Oomycota; class Saprolegniomycetes; order Saprolegniales; family Verrucalvaceae; genus Aphanomyces; species Aphanomyces stellatus. The sequence goes on along the minus strand of VJMH01005348.1, from coordinate 20,066 downwards.
GACAATCGTGCCTGTGATCGCTCGATTTTGGTGCCGTTGACCTTTCTTTCCGCTCACATTCACATTAATTCGCTTGAATTAGTTTATAATTCGTTGTTTTTACTCCAACATTCACACTAATTCCTTCGGTTCTTGAGCCAAATGCTGATTGGCTCGTGTCCCCCAATGAAACCCTGCGAGGGACATCCCCTCAAATCTTCACTTTTGCTTTGGCAATCCAGCACACACCCCACAACATGCTCTCCCGTCTCGTCCGCCCCAACACCGGCGTGTCCGCGCGCACCTTCTACCGCCATGCCGCGACCTCTTCTTCTTCCATCTACATCCCACCGCGCACCCGCGTACGTCCGACGTCCTGACGCCGCCATCTTGTCCTCACGTCGACTACGAGCGTAGGATACCAAGATCATGTGTACCGTCGGGCCCGCGAGTGAGACCTTGGACGTGCTCAAAGGACTCATCGAGCGCGGTGCGCGCATTTTCCGTCTCAACTTTAGTCACGGGGACTTTGAATCGCACGGGCGGCGCCTCGATACGATCCGCGCCGCGTCCAAGGAACTCGGGATCCCCGTCGCCGTCTGCGGCGATCTCCAAGGTACACCCGACCATATCTTCCTCCGTCTCACAGGTCATGTAGGACCCAAGATCCGTGTCGGTACTGTCCCCGACACCATCCAACAAGGCGGCGTGAAACCTTCCGTCGGCGGCCTCATCCATGTCCGCGCTGGGGACACGGTGCTCTTGTCGGCGACCGCCACGGACTCGTCCATCTCGGCCGACGACGGCGTTGCGACTCTCTCGCTCACGTACCAAGACATGGTGCACGAAGTTGAGCCGGGCCACTTGGTCTTGATCAACGACGGTGCGATCAGAATGGAAGCATTGGGACGCGACGGCAACGACATCCTGCGGTGCCGCGTCCTCGTTGGCGGCGACATCACGAGCGGCAAAGGCATCAACCTCCCCGAGAGCAACATCAAGGCGCCTGCGATCACCGACAAGGACTGGGCATGTGTTGAATGGGCGAAAGCCCACTCGGTCGACTACGTCGCGCTCTCGTTTGTGCGCGAGGCGGCCGAAGTCGCGGCGCTCAAAGCCGTGCTGGGCGATGCGGTCCACGTGATCTCCAAGATTGAAAAGCCCCAAGCGATCGCCAATTTGAACGACATTGTTGACGCAAGCGATGCGATCATGGTCGCGCGCGGCGACCTCGGCGTCGAAATGGAGCTCGCGGCCGTCCCGATCATCCAAAAGCAGATCATCGCCCAGTCGCAGCTCTACGGCAAGCCATGCATCGTGGCGACCCAAATGCTCGAGAGCATGATCCACAATGTGATTCCGACGCGCGCCGAGGCCAGCGACGTGGCCAATGCCATCTGGGACGGCGCAGATGCCGTCATGCTCTCGGCTGAGAGTGCCACGGGCGCGCACCCGCAGGTCGTGGTTTCGACCATGGCGCAAATCATCGAGCAGGCCGAAAGCTTGGAAAGCCACAAGAGCGTCAACACGCCCCCGGCGCGGAACGCCGTCGCCCACAAGCTCACCGCCGCGTTGGCGCACGGCGCGTGGCACGTGACGCAAAAGACCGAGGTGCGAAACAACACTATCAACTCTATCGAACCCCCGACCGAGAATGTAGATCAAAGTCGTCGTGTGCTGGTCGCAACATGGCAACGCCGCGCGGTATTTGAGCCAGAACGACTTGAAGGTCCCGATCATTGCGTTCTCGGACAACGAACGCTCGGTCCACCACATGGCGCTCTACAACGGTGCGTCGATGATAGAAGCACGTGTGACTCAGCTGTGACGCGCAGGCATCACACCCGTGCACATGCAGATCCCGCCGTCGCTCTCCGACTTTATCCAGGCCGGCGAGGACGTGTTGCTGGCAAACAAATGGGTCCAGCCAGGCGACCTTGTCCTTTTCCTCGGCGGGCGGCCGCTTGGCGCGTCCAAATCAACCAATTCGATGACCGTGCACGAGATTGGCGCTGCGACCGACTAGTCACCCAAATAATATACTCCGTATGTGTCGCCATCGTTGTTGTCGTCGCGAGACGACAGTGTTTCGTCACCAAGATGGGGGCGATGACGACGACGAGGGAGAGAAATCACTCCAACGTCTTGACACAATGGCTTTGTTTCCGACTGTCACGATTATATAACCATGCAACATGTATTATTAATGCAAAATCGACAGCCCAGTGGCCACGCAGCAACAGAATCAATGGCCCAGCGATACATAGACGTCCACGTCCGCAATATCGCTGTGTGTCTTCCAGCTCAGCAGTCCAGCCAACACAACGACACCGACAAGCAACGCACCGCCAATAACGATCGAATTGGCTCGCACGCGTGCAAACACATAGACCTCGGGGCTGCGCATGCCTTGATAGTATTCCCCAACGTCGTTCGCCGTCGAGTCGGAGCAGAGTTTGATCGACGGCGAACGTTCCGAGAACTGTCGGCACGTGAACGGGGCACCGACAAGCGGGTTGGGGTTGCAACACGCCAAGTCGGTCGTGGTTTCCACGAACATCGTTTTGGTCTGACGCACCGATCGTGCTGATGTGACGTCATCGTTGTTTGGAAAAACGAGCGCACCGGCGCAGGCTTGGAAGGGCGCGGGCCGGCGCGCGTCTGCAGTCGTCGCCCATGCGCCAGCCGCACATGTGTCCTTGACAAAGACGCCGCCGTCGCCTGGATGACCAACGTTGAAGCGCGGGTGGTCGCAGTTGCGGATGAGTACTGTTTTGTTGCGGCTGCGCTTGACGGCGGGTGCGTCAGAGTGCCGCAGCTTGAAATAGAAGTCACACAAAGCTGTGAGTTCCGTCACGTCAACGTTTTGCATCTTGAGCGCGAGGTCCTTGACGACCAGCTCCTGCTTCTTGCCTAGGTTGGTCGTATCGAGCCAATAGTTGGTTGTTTCCGCCGCCAGCGTGTACTGCCACTTGCACTGGAGTCCATAAAAGTCCCATTTGATCTTGACATCGTCAACATCAGGAAGGCCTTTTTCCTGGGTCGAGCATTTGACGTGGAACGCCCGTGTCGATTGCACAGACTTTCCATTGACTACTTTGGTGTCGGTCGCTGTCCAGCATTGGCCACCTGTGACGCAGGCAACGTTTTGAGCCGTGAGGGCCCCGCCGCTGCCATCGCATGCTTCTCGAGGGTACCACACAAAGCGGACTTGTTCACCTTTGCCTGGGAAGATGCCCCAGTCGACAATCACCGATTTGGCCCCCACAAGGGTGCACCCATCGAGGTAGTTGCAAATTTCGGCGTATGGGTAGCACTGGAGGAACGTGACGGTCTTGGTGTTGGCGACGACATCGGTGCAAGAGGGTGTCGTGTGTTGGCTCAATGTAAACGTTTTAACTGGCGAGTCGAGGAGGGTGTCCTGCAGCAACGACGCCGCCGGTGCTGCTAATGCAGTAGGGCCACCGCAGTAGACAAATCGACTGCCCTCTTGCCGCCTGCGCTCGTCGCACGCGTCTTCGGTCACAGCCGTGTCGCACGTCGTGTAGTGCCACCAACAGCCCCCACTGCACGTTTGCGTCACGCCGTTGTCGTCGTTGTACTCGCACACATCAAGCGGCACTCCTGTGGCCTTGTTGATTGGAACCGCGTGGGTACTTGTTTCGGGGTTGAGCATGCCCAAGTACGCGCTGCAGCTCGGGTCAAACTTGAAGGTGCAGAGACGAAAGTCCGTGTGTGGGACATTGCACGAGCCGGCGCCGCAGCGCCAGAGGTTGTACCACCAGTCGTCCATGTGCACGACTTCGCGGCGGTGGGCGTAGACAGTCCATGTGATGGCTTGACCTACTTGGCCACAGGCCGTGTACGCTTCAAAGATGACGTTCGATTTGAACTGGCCAAAGCTCAAATAGAGGGACTTGCCACGTACGATTTCGTGCCACGTGTCTGCTTGGGTATTTTTCACGCGCCAAAACACCATCGCGCTGGCATCAGAGCTAGCGACCACGCGCCCAGCCACGAGGGCTTGGATGTCGCTGCTGCTGCTGAGCGTCGCGCGCAGCTCAAAGAGGTCGGTCAGTTTGAAGCGGACGCTCTCGGCGCAAAACATGGCAAAGCCAGGGCTCTGCACGTCGCACGCAATGTCCAAGTGCAGCTCCAATGAAGTCGGCGATGGCGGCTGGTAGCCCAGGCCAGGAAAGACATCGTCGGGGCTGGCAATGAGATTTGGCACGCGAGACGACGATAGATGCACACCAATAGCTGAGACGAGCGTGTCGGCAGTCATACCGAGTGACTGGTGGAAGCTGCATGTTTCAGTGGGTGAGCCAACGCACGTTCGTTGGCCAGAGTCTTCATGACATGCAAAGGCCGTGTACCATTCCTTCAACGAGATGCTGTAGTCGCATCGACGGACGCAGCGAGTCGTTTCGACGCTGCCATCTGCGTGGATGGGAGACATTGTGAGACGAGTCCACTCCGAGTCGGACAGCCCGCGCGAGAGGCATGTGGTCCACGTCGTCAATGGGCTCTGCACGCTGGTCAACGAACTGGACGTGTCTTCGATCGCATGTTCGGCAAAGAAATCGAATGTTCGCAAGACCAGTGCGTCGCACCGGGTGTCGCTGCACGCGTTGTTGCGCGCCGTTTGGCGGTACTTGACCAGCGCAGCAACCTGCGATTGGAGCGTTTGGACGGCCGTGGGCGAGTAGAGCCCGCCCTCTTGGTCGGTGCAGTCGCCCTTGGTCCCAAACGGACGAAAGCGATCGGTCACGGCCAGACATGTCGCGCACACGTGTGACGACGCATCGGCGTCATTCCCGCCAAAATCAAACGCTTGCAGGTCGATGCGGTAGACGCCGGCCACGTGTGGCAGTGCGTCGTAGATGATCTCAGCGCCACGGTGTTCCCATTCACTGTACGACACATCTACGTCAAGCACTTGATCGATCGCGTAGCCATTGACGTGGATGTGGGGATTGGTATCCGAGGGTGTGTACTGCGTGTCAGGTGCCAAGTCGTAGCCGTAGCTGCTGCGCGGGAAGGGTACGGCGAGTGGCGCGCCCACAGCAAACACGTTGGGAAAGCACTCAGCAGGTGACGAGTCTCCCTGCGTCGTCTCTGAGACAAGGTCCAAGATGTACTCGTCTCGGACGGCAGACGGCCCGCGCCACTGGCATGCTGCGTATACGTCAGGGCGGTGTCCCGACGGTGGCGACGTTGCAATGTCGTAGCTGCTGGCGACCGACGACCGCACGAGTGTAATGGAGACGAGGAAGAGGCCAAGCATGATGCTGGGATGCAAGAAGGAAGGGATGGTGGTGGGGTATTGTTCGGATGAACTCGTTCGATAATCGAGCGTCGGGCGGGTGAAACCGTCCAAAGATCACACGAGTCAAATGTCCATCACACAAACACATGAGTCTCAAGAGAACAACAAATTGGTGGGGAATTACATTACGAGACGGTCGACATGGACCATTGGAGGTTCCGTGTCGAGTGTTTTCTATATCGCGTGCGGAGAATGTGCGAGAGTTGGAAGGCCGACGGACGCTCCTGTGGGTTGTACGAGAGGCACGTAGTAGCCAAATCCCGCACCCAATCAGGGCATTGGTCGGTCAACTTGGGCTTGAGGGTGCCTTTGACGACCCCGAGCATAATTTGAACATTCTGGAGTGGGTTTCCAAATTTGTTGAGTTCATGCTTGAATGGAATGTCATGGCTGTCCATTTCCACGAGGATCATGCCTACAATAGGTACCTTAGTTGTAACGACCACACGACACTCGTACCAAAGGAATAAATGTCAGCGCTGCAGTCGTATTTGTCGCCTTCCATCACTTCAGGTGCCATCCATCGACACGTGCCCATGCCTTCGGTCATCGTCGCGTGGTCGTCTTCTTTGGAAATGCCAAAATCGGTCAATTTTGTGCCCTTTTTCGAATCCAGTAGCACGTTGCGCGATTTTAAATCCCGATGAATGACGTTGCTCGCGTGGACGTCGCAGAGTGCTTCGACAATGTCGGCGAGAATGCCGGTTTTGTCTGTCCAGGAAAACGTGTCGGGCGTCGTGGCGCTGAGCCGATCGGCCAAATCGCCGTTGTTCATAAACTCCATCACGCACTGGACGTCAGAGAGATTGCTCCAACAGGCGCCGACCACGCGGACAATGTGCGGCGAGTCGAATCTATCGACAACAATGGGTCAGCATCCTCCAACACAGTCGTCACGTACGATGCCATGAGTTTGATCTCGGCGAGAAAGCCATTGATTTGGTCCATGTTCATCATGTACGGGTGCAATTTCTTGACCGCGACGGCGTCGCCCTGGTACGTCCCAAGCCAAACTTCGCCAAACGCGCCGGCACCCAACCGTTTGGAATACATGAGCGCAGATTCATCCAATCGATGGATACCATCAGTATTGGCGCCTTCGGGCAACGGGAGAGGTACAAACGAAGGCCGAGTCGAGTGATTCGAGTCGGTTGAGACGGGCGAGTCTTGAGGCTCAAACGTTGTCTTTTGTGTGGGGGATTTTCTATTTTCTGGCGACGGGGTCGACGGAATGGGCTGGAATTTCTGACGCAATGTGTGTGAGAGCTGGTACGCGTTTGGTCGGTCCTGTGTGTCGATCTCAAGACACGCGTGGGCCATTTGGGCCAGCCATGGCGGACAGTCGCTTGTGATGGTTGGTCGGAGGGACCCTTTGCTCACTTCGGCCCGAATCGAGGCTTCCGTGAGCGGGGCACCGGTGACCGGGTGCTTTTGATTGGCGTAGGGCAACGTGTGGGTGCACAGTTCCGAGAGGATCACGCCTGACGAGGCAATGTCATCGACGAGATTACAAGGATCCGTACCAAAGGAATAAATGTCAGCTTCTGACGAGTACGAGTTGCCGTCGATGACTTCGGGCGCCATCCACCGCGACGAACCCACGGTCACGAGCATCGTCGCGTCTGATTCTTCACACGAGACCCCAAACCCGCCAAGTTTGGCGCCCTTGGTCGAATCAAGGACGATCGATTTGGATTTCAAATCCCGGTGGACCACTTGAAACGAGTGGACATAACAGAGCGCTTCGACGATGCGTTGGACAATCACAAGTTTCTCGGACCATGAAAAAGTCGCAGGCGTAGTTACCGACAGTTTTCCGGCCAGGTCGCCACCGTCCATGAATTCAACCACGCATTTCAGGTCTTGGGGCAATTTCCAGCACGCGCCAATCAATTTCAGCACAAACGGGCTGTTGAACCTACGACCACATCAAACGATGCGATCTTGACTAGTGACGCACCGACTGAGGAGCTTGATTTCGTCAACGAGCGCCTGGAGGTGGCCGAGCGTGAGGTTGCTGGGCTGGAGACGCTTGACTGCGACCACTTGGTCTTTGTACGTCGCCTGCCACACGTCGCAGGCGACGCCCGCGCCAGCGTGTTTGAGGCACTGGACCAGCGCGTGGTCGAGTCGAAACATGGCGAGGTCGGGCATCTCGACAATGTCGTCGCGCGGGAGGGAGTTGAGAGCAGGTACACTGGCGCTGGACGTGACAAAGCTTTCCGTGACGTCGTCGTCAAAGGAAAACATGTCCCCGGGGCGAAGGGTGCCCGCCGTCGAGGACGTCGACGACGTGGACGATTTGCGCGTGCGGGAAAATTCGTGGAGAATTTCCAGCACCCGAGGGTGGGCTTCGGCCATGTCAAGCGCCGTGCGGCCTGAGTGGTTGAGCAGCTCGATCGAAATGGACGGAGCGCGAAGCAGCTGTCGGACCACGAGGACGTGGCCTTCATGGGCTGCCACGTGCAGTGCCGTCTCGCCGTCCTGCAAAAAACGAATTGAAATAAAAAATAAAATCCACCGACACGACGTACGGCCATTTGGTGGTTCACATGGATGCGGGGATGGAGTAGCAAGAGTCGAACCACGTGGGCGTGGCCAAATTGCGACGCTATGATTAAGGTTGTTGCGCCATCCTATCAAAGATCCTGAGGAAAAAGGAGAAAGGACGGATGGAATAAATACCCCTCGCTCGCGATTGACATCGGCCTTGGGCAACATGAGCTTGACCACATCTGTATGCCCACACTGACACGCAATGTACAAGGGGGTTGTGCCAGTCTAGAGGGAGTCGATGTGACGCAGCAACGACGATGACACATCGTACATGTAGAGGCAGGTCAATGTCAGTTTTGTCCAGCAAGAGACGCACAATATCGGCGCGACCTTTCTCCGAGGCGACATACAACGCCGTGGCCCCCGACTAGAGTCCATCTCAGGTTTTGCTTGAACGAGTGGTCTACCTTAGCCTGGACGTTCACGTCGGCTTTTTCGATCAAAATCTCGACAATGTCAGCAAACCCTTTCAGGGCAGCAATGTACAGTGCGCAGTCTCCGGCCTAGTAGTAGTCCCATAAGGCCTTTCACTAGTTTCCACAATCGCGTACATGGTTGGGTTGGTTCACATTGGCTTTCCCGACCAGGAGCTTGACGACGTCCACATGGCGGTTCTGGACTGCCACAAGAAGCGGTGTCGCACCACTCTGTCCTCGGTCGTGGGGAAATATCCCTCACAGGTGTCGATTGTCTACCTTGGTCATGCCCGCATTCACGTCTGCCCGCAGGAGGAGCAACGCGACAACATCCGTACGGCCTTCTTGTGCCGCAATGAAGAGCGGGGTCGCGCCGTCCTAACCATGAAATTAAATACTAAAATATAAAAATAAAAACGAACATGCATGGGGCTGTCAACGTCGGCGCCGGCCGCCAGCAACAACCGCACGACTTCAGCGTGGCCGCATTGGGCCGCCACAAACAGCGCAGTCGCGCCAGTCTAGTCACATGTAGATGACTAATCGACTAGTCACACACATACGTGACTCGGGAGGTTCACATAGGCTTGGCGGTCAATCAAGAGCTGGACAATGTGGAGGTGGCCCTCTTGCGCCGCGACAATCAGCGGCGTGAGTCCCGCCTAGATGGAGGTGATTTATCCGGACGAAGAATCATCGATCGTACGCTGGACGTTGCGTTCAGGTCCGCCTTTTGAACGAGCAGCTGCGCCATGTCGTAGAGGCCTTTCTGACACGCGACATAAAGGGGGGTGTCGCCCGATTGTGTGGGAAAGTCCACGTCCACGCGGGGCACGAGCAGCGCCACGATGTCGAAGTGGTGGCCCGCGCAAGCGAGTGCAAGCGGTGTTGCTCCCATCTACAAATGTTAATACACAATGAATACACAAATTACGTACGTTGGTTGGCACGTTCACATCGGCGCGGTCAACGAGAATGTCTACGACCTTGGTATGGCCATGGCAAATGGCCACGTGGAGGGCCGTTGTGCCATCCTGGAGATGTGATTCTCGTTTTGTGAAGGGATGGCGTACTTGGATGCACGGAAAGTTAACATTTGACGACGGCAACAAGAGCCGCACGACGTCGTGGAAGCCGTTGGACGCGGCAATGTACAGCGGAGTCAACCCCGACTAATGCACCTTAACATAACATGGCGGAAATGTGCACCTACATTTGTGACGGCATTCACGTTCGCTTGCTCGAGCAAGAGGCGGACCACGCCCGTGTGCCCATACATGGCGGCAACGAACAGCGGTGTGTACCCCTCCTGTGACAAAGGCGATCGGGCGCGAGACAAAAGGGGGTGCAAACCTTGTCGGCAAAATTCACGTTCGAAAGGGGCGCCAACAGCTCGACGATTTTCGTCCGTCCATTGGCGCTTGCGACAAAAAGGGGTGTTGCGCCGGTCTAGAAAGGCGGCGATGCATAGGCGGCGACGATGGATCGTCGTACCGGAGTCGTCGCATGAAGGTCGGCCTTCTCCATAAGGAAGCGCACGACGTCGGTGTGTCCGCGCTTGGACGCGACGAAGATGGGCGTTTCTCCAGCCTGGACATTATGGTGAACGTCGGTCGTCGCAGGATTTGGGGTACCAGACAGGGTACGTTCACATGCGCTTTCGTCATCAAGAGACGCACAACTTCGGCATGGCCATTTGCGCTCGCAGCAAAGAGCGGGGTCACGCCTTTCTGCACCACGAGAATGTAAAAGTGTGCGCGAAAATAGACACCAACCTGGTTGATCACATTTGCATCCGCGCGCTTCAGCAGCCAGTAGACCGCGTCGACGTGTCCGTTGCCCGCGGCGATCAAGATCGGGGTCGTGCCGTCCTGAGCAAGCGCATGTCAGCTCGCGGAGAAAGGGCGGGGACACCGACCGCCGTGCCGCGCGTGACGTCGGCCTTGTCCATGAGCAGACGAACGACGTCGCCATGCCCGAGTTGGGCGGCAATGAAGAGAGGAGTCGTTCCATTCTACTCTGTTGTCAAGAGAGAAGACAGGCGGGACAGTGTACATCGCGCGCGAGGTTCACATCGATCGCGTCCATGAGCACTGCAACGACCTCGACGAAGCCCCGCGCGGCCGCGACGAATAGTGCCGACGCTCCTGTCTACAAGAGGTTGGTGAGTCGCATAAGAGATGAAGTGGACGCGCGCACTGGGTCTTGCTTGCACACTTCTTGGGGCTTGAGCTTTCGGACGGCGGTCCGGACTGTGACCGCGTCTCCCCCGTTTGCGCCTTCAAAGAGCTTTTCCAACCAGTTCTATGCCCATAATGACGACGACGTAGTCAACATAGAATGTCGTCTTACCTTGAAGAAGACCATGAAGAGGAAGGGGCGACGGAGGCAGCGGCGGCTGTGGCGTCGCTCTTCGGATAAAGACGTCTTGAAAATTGGCAGGAGAAAGGTCGAGCCTCCGTTTCTGTGGAAATGCCTTCAAAAAGTATACTCCGGAGTAAAACGCAATAGGAATACGTTATTTCATTGCACGTCAACGATTGGCTGCAATTATACCATTTTAGCCAATTGAATGGTATTTTTCAACAGAGCAGATGACTAAGAAGAAATATGGAGCTCTTTCATTGGCCAAATATATGGTTTTATCCGAAACGGTCAACTATGTTCGACACATCAACCTCACATGTACTTTATAAGGAAATCACCCTCAGCTGCATCTGAGGGCTGGTCGAACTCATCTACTGTCAAACCATATGAATGAATCTTCATTGTGGCTTCCTTCGCAGGGAACATTCCCGAGGATGGACGTGGAAGCAAGAGCTAAAGGCTAGCGCCACAGAGGGACAACATGTTCTACAATCATTTCCCAGCCAAAGCAACGGGGTTTCTCAAGAATGATCCGTTGTCCTTGGGTCTCTACGGGAAAGTAACTGCTCAACAACCCTTCTAATGAGGAAAGTACCTATTTAAAAGCTTCCTTATGGATATATCATCAGGTATTTTCCAACTATACCTTGTTTCATTTCAATATTTTGTGCGGCCAATCAGCGTCCATGTCGAGGGATCCTTCCCAGGCGCCTTCAATACGACATTTTCGATGATTCTGTCGATGATGGAAGATTCAAAGGTTGTCAAGTGTGTAGACTTCATAAAAGACTTTTGTTGCATGTTGTGTGCTTAGCCCCGTTGGGATTGCTCTCAGGAGGCAGAGCTTGAGTGGCGGCTCTATTCTGAACGGACACTAACCACTGGACTTCGATTCATAACCACTGGCCTTTGTTTCATTACCACTGGACTTTGATACATGCAAGGGAATCGACGCATGAAAGCATCGTGGGAAACAACCCTCGTGGGCTATAGCGCCACGTGGACATGTGGATCAATTGGTCAATTCGACGACCTTGAGACAAGCGTTTGGAGACTCATTCGCCTGGGTATCAAGCCAGAGGCTCGCACAACCACTCATTTTGACACGTTCGTCCTGTTTGCAGTCGCCGGCTCTTTGTACGACGATGACGTAATCTCTCTTATGGACCATTGAATTTCTGAGAACGCGATCTTGAGTGGTCGCGTGGCTTTTGAACCTTGGTAGAAAATGAACGAGTTTTGACAGCTTCCACAAGGCATCGCTAAGGTCCCAACCTTAGCGATTACTAGGGTTATTTGGGACTGGATGTCCGAGTTTTGAGGATGCCCCGAATGTCAAATGGCACCTCAATTGTCTCTAAAGGTTTAAATGGATGACAACCGTCTCCAGTGCTGGCTGACATGGTGCCGCAGGCCATGGTCAGAATCAAGCATCGTCGTGAAAACAGAATCTCGGAATGCCAAACAACCAACTCTGCCTTTGGTAGTCACAAAGGTATGGGACGCCATCGACTTGTTGTGGACTGAATGGGCTGGTGCAGACTAGCAAGTGCCATCAGAGGGAACGGCATATCATTTCTTATCCGCCAGACCCCCTTCTTTGCACCAGAGCGCACCTCGAAAGACAGGCAAATGACCAAGTGTGTATCGTTGCGCGACACCTGAGCATATTAACTCCTAAATTCAAGTACACACTCCAGGCTCCCACGATGAGTTGTGACTTGCTTCAAGGAGTACTGCGGGGTATAGTACCATTCAATGACAAGGATTCAATGCACCACGTCGGCAATCGTGGTGGCCCGTGGAAGGGAACAAGTCCCACGTACGAACTGTACGTTTCAATGTGTTTTCTCTTGACAACAACTTTGCAACAGTTGTCGACTTCCCCTAGGGTTTGGGGGTACCTGTCAGAGACGCCCGCAGCCACTCCCTGGGACACCAAGTCCCGCGCCATCGCCTCTCTTGAGTGGCTGTGGGGAAAGGGCAGGAAGATGTCGACGCGCGGCGTGTCGATGACTTTCGCGCCCCTTGTCGCGTGTAACAAAAAGGACTCGAGAACTGTCCTTGCATACTGATGTTTCTGGCGTATGTCGTAGGGATGTAAGTAATACGTCCGCCACAGACAAGACAACGACCCCCTCCTCCTTCTCTCAAACACGATTGCTTCTTGGGATAGAAAACCAAGTGTGCTCGCTCCGACTTGTCTGTTTGACGGCATTGCCAGTCTCCCGATATGCTCGGCGTGTACTGTAAGGTTACTTTTGCGCTGGTAAGTGCACAGTAGTACATCTCGCCAACGAGTCACACCCACGACCAACTCAATTACTTGCGTATTGTCCACAGGCGCACATTTCTTGCACCATGGGTGTCTGCGGGATGTCTCTCACTCGTCATTTCCCAATTGGTACCTCATGCAACACCCGACTGCGTGCGCCGAATGCGCCAAACGATTCACGTGGCTTCGGTGGGCGTACCAATGCAGCGTGTGCTGTTGTACCATGTGCAAAGCGTGTTCGCTCACATGCACCCAAACCAAACCGACCAAGCTCCGTCTTCTCCATCGGCCCTCGACCAAGATCTGTCTCTCGTGCTCATCGAGCCACCACACCACAACGAATACTCTCCACACGTTTAATCAAACCCTCGACATGGACTCGAAACGAGGTCCGACTGGTCTCGATGCGTTCGACTCGCTGCTCCAGCAGACCGTCGACGCCGTAGATGCACCCGTGGGATCGATTCAACTCATCGGTGACCACGAGTGGCTGTACCTCTCAACCACTGGCTTTGCCGCCCCGCCGCCCCTCCCCCGCCAAGACTCGCCGGCCTTTGTCACATGGCTCAAGTCCACGCAGTTTGTTGTGCGGGATGCGACCAAGGAACCCCGCTTCCACGCGTACTTTGGCACGAACGCGATCCTCATGTATGTGAGCACCCCCCTCTACCTCCCCCACTCGAAACGGTGCATTGGAACACTGGACGTGGGCTACTGGGCGACCCCGACCGGGCTCCCCAAGACCAAACTCGACAAGTTGACCAACTTTGCCACCGACGTGGGACTTCTCGTGGAGAGGCACCTGCACATCCATGGGCAGTCGCCCAACAACCCTTACGCGTGCATGCGGGAGCTTGTCGCGAGCAGTCAGCCCCGATGTCGTCGCCACTCTGTCAAGACGACCGAAGTCAAGGACGACTCGGTCCACCGCCGGCTCCAAAGGTTGTCGGAACATCTTTTTAAGTAGTAACGCAGGCTCAATGGAATGTCTCGCGTGTGTACCTTTGGGTGGGGACCCCCACGTTGTCGCAACTTTCCACGTGATAAAAAGAATGTTCCGCGATGCCAGGGACGTGTTGTTCGGGATGACAAACGGACTTCTTTCGAGTGTGGCTGCGTTTAATGTCGAGTCAACCGCCAGAGTTTCGTCTGCAGAAAAACACCCAGGCCTTCGTGAGAGCAATCTCAGCTCTGAGGGACTGCGTCTAAAAGAAACGGTTTCAACTTGAGAGTCTTCTCAATCAAGACATTAGTCAAGTATTAGTCGTTGCCTTGGTCAACTGAAAGGGTTCGTTTGAAAGTATGGTATTTATGGCTGCGCCCATGCCTACTATATGTGTCTATCGAGTTTGTAGTTGGGGAGTTGGGGGTTTCACGGTGTCGATTTCCACGTGTGGTTCTCCTTCGATCACGTCTGCTGAACTGGTTTTCTCAGCCCAGCACTCGGACGAAACGTTAGATCAGGATGCATGGCATCCCTTTACGGTATTTGTTTGACCACGCTGGTATGCAATGCTTTCATCAACACCACTCGCCAGCAACAGCGTCGATAAATCGGGTGGTACGAATGTTTCTGCCTCAACACACCTCTCTCGCCTGCACTTTCAAGGTCGATGGATAACCTATCGAACCCTCTCCTCGATTTCGTCTCCGCCATCCAAATTTCAGAACCTCCAATTGTCATCACCAGATTCGCGAGACCAAGCTCCGACGGAATGTTCCTCTTCGATAACACACGATCGCTCAGTACGTCACTTCGATCATGAATCAATTTTCTGTTGATGTTTGTATAGAGGCGTGGAATATATATAGTCAACGAAATTGCCCAAATACAGTAATACGGTGGGATTTTTTGGTGAGCTTCAGAAAATATATACATTAAAAAAAGATACCACTGAGAACACAAACATGATCATCATCATCATGCCATTTGTTGTCATCGACTTTGATGCAAGTCACAAGGCCATCTTAAGACCATGGACCTTGTAGTCCAGCCTGTCTATCTTTTGAAATCCATCTCGATGTCGCAGCAATCGGGTGTGCCTCCACCTCGCAACAAGTCTCCTGTTGTAACGACGACGCAGAGATTGTCGATTTCTCTCTCTCTTCTGGCCTTCTCACCTGCCTGTCTTGGAGGCCTTGAGATCATTTTCTCTCTCGCAATAATCGAAGCATGCGACCATCGTCTTCTTCCTTCGTCCTCCTCGTTTGTCTTGTGCCCACCATCGTTGTGGCAATGGACCCTCTCTGTGCCGCCTTGGCTACATGCCTCGCGTATGGCCAGCTTCCGTGCGACCGCGCCGTCCAAATCTGCCCGCCTTGCATCTACATTGACTCGAAGAATCGATTTCTATGTTTTGACAAAGTCACTGGCACATCCCTCTGCCCCTTTGTCAACACGACCGCCGACTGCAGCAACGGCACGACATTGCTCCCACAACTCGTGGATAAAATACCATTTCCACCACTCACGACCCCGCCGCCACCAGCTTCTCCATGGAGCAGCCTTGCCACGGGTCTCCTTATCACGCTCTGCCTCGTCCTTGCCCTGGCTGTCGCAGGGATCAGCCTCTGGTACTTTAACCACGCGCGCTACCACGTCACGACCCCCGTGCACTTCTTGGTCAAGTCCCCCCGAAACCATAATCCCTCGTTCTTGTTCCAGCCGTCGCCACCGCCACATACCCTCACGTGCATGGAGACACAAAGCATCTCGTCCGTGCGGTCGCTCTCGTTCTGCCACATCATGGAGCCACCGCGGGACTCGTGTGCACGACCGTCCGACGCGCTTTAGCATCGTCGTGTCTAAATAAGCGTCGCATTATATTTATAACCACATAACTACTACTTGAGGAGAATGCTGCTTCCATTGGACGACGTGTCACTGCTGCGCCAAGAGGCGGCGATGGCCGGCGCGGCGGCGGCATGGGCTTGGGGGAACGGCGACGGTTCGCCCGGTTCCATCAAGTAGCACGCCGAGAGCTTTGGCGCATCGTCGCCCATGACAGGCGTTGCAAAGCGCGCGCCGCCGCCATGCCGCTCAACCACGTCAGACGTGATGCGGACATGGTGGTGGTGCGGCAGCGACTCGACGCCTATGTCATGAGGTGCAAAGACGGCGCGCGGCTGAGCAGGTTTGAGGTATCTGTCGAGGAAGGGCGGAAGGGGCTGGCCCTTGGCTTGGCGGTAGAGGAGAAAGAGGAGGCCGCCAATGATGAGTGCCATGAGGATGACGAGGACTGTGAGTCCCGTGGCAGCGCCGCTGGACGAAGCCACTGGCGCTGTGGTGGTCGGGGAGACCGTGGTGGTGAGACTAGCGCCTTTGAGCGGTACGGGGGGGAAGGACGGTTCGTTGCCAGCGCCTACACGTCACGCATGAGACGGTAAGGAGAACGAGGATAGCGACAGACCGCAGTCGGCCGTTGTGTTGACAAAGGGACAGAGCTTCGTGCCAGTGACTTTGGCGTAGCACAGCGTCTGTCCCTTCGAATCGACGTAGATGCAGGGTGGGCAGTCTTGGGTCATCCGATCACAAGGCACTTTGCCATAGGCGAGGCACGAAGGCAAGGTCGCGCAGGTCGTTGCATTGTCGGCGGAGACGAAGACGGCGGTGGCCGCGAGTAGCGCCGCAACGATGTGTCGAAGGCCGGCCATAAGTGTAGATGAGCTAGGTTGTGCTGTGGGAGGGCGTGGCCTATCACAGCCGAGGAGGAAGCGAGAGCTAGCCAATCAGAAGCGAGGTAATGCTGCCGGACCTATGCCAAGTGCAACATGCGATGCCACTCTTGGTGCCTCAGAAGATCAGAAGCGAAAGTGTCACTGTTGCTAAATGAGTAATGTACTTATTTAGGGGAATATAAGATCTCAGCTAGTGGTTATTTTGGTTTAACTGAGAGTCTAATTGCTGTAAAGACAGATAAAACGTGGTTTGGATTCACCCATTTCTCGTGCTTTCCAGTAATAAAGTATGGTAAACCTGCAAGGGACAGATAGGTTAATTGATCCTGGAAAGACACATCCAAATGACAATCTGATGCGTGCTGGCTTTCCTCGACGCGTTCAAGTTTGAGCGTCTCTAGCATCTTGGACTTGCACTTTTGAAACCTCAGAAAGTCAAGGCGACAAACCTTACCTTCCTGACAAATGTGAAATGAAGTCGGCCCAGTTCAAAACAGGACTGAGACTCTCACACTGCCATGCTGGTGATTGGTTGTGATCAAGAACATGTCAATATTGCAAAAATGACGCTTTCGCCGAACTACCCCTGGCGATTGGACAAAATACTTCATATTTAGAATACCATTGGCCAAAATACTACAACATATTGGCCAATAAAATTGAACCATCTTCGTCGTTCTCGACGGAAAATTCGCATCTCATCCGCGGCAAACACTGGACCAAAAATGGACACAAATTAGCTGTGATACAACTGCGGTAGTAATATCGCAAGGTCAGGATAAACATCTTTTATGGGTGTATATGTCCGAAATCTCGGAGAATAGATATTTTCATTAGTTGATGCGACAATAAATAGCGAGGGGATATTCTTTACACGGCGAAGCGAAGCTGCGGTCGCTTCTTGAGGAGTAGATTTTTGTAGGGGCTCATGACTGGGATGCCACTTGGCATATTGAGGATGCAGGATTGATGCTGGGGAGGGTGAGCAAGCCGCAATCGATGGTGATGTGGTTGAGGTCGCCGCAGTTGCCGCAGCGACGGGAGCGCGTCCACCGCCGGCCTGATGGGACGATGGCCAAGATGCGGCCTTCGCCGTTCCATTCGTAGATGCCGCCGTGGCAAATAGCGCCATGGACCGAGACGTTCTCTTGCTTGTTCATGTCAAATTGCAAAATGGCCAGCAAGAAGTTGGGTTGTATGCCAAAGACGTGCGACAAGTTTTCGCCGCTGCTAAAAATATGCACGTTTATATAATTCGAGTCCTGTGATTGGTGGGTTTTACTGTCGCAACAGTCGAGTGTGGCGGGTTCGAACATCGCAACCCATTGGTTGAAATTCGGCTCAATCGGTCCCCTCAGACACTCTGGTCTTAAATCTCGCGTTTTCATTGGTCTAGGGCTATTTTTATAGCCAATGAAGAGGAAGGATTAGAACCCGCTGAAGATCCAGAATCTCAGGATGTGCCATCTTTCCATCGTTCAAAGGCATCAAATGCTCTCCTACCTCATATGTCAATCAACTTCATCGTCTCCACTCATCTATCTCCATCGTCGTCATCGTCGCGGCGTCCCCTCGTCAGTCGCCGCGTGCATGTTCTCTGGACAAGCCGCATCCACGTGCAAGATGAGGTTGGAACGTGCATATTTTTTGTGTACATTTTGACCAATAGGCGTGCAGCACACGACAGATGCCAGTTCCCAATTTCATTCGTGTGACAACAAATGCTGTGACTTCGAGAATCATCGAATATTTTCGTAAAAACTCGAAATATTCAGTTTTTCTCACGGGTTGATGAAGCTCGTCCTGAGTTTCCTTGTTCTTGGAACCTCGCAATTGGACCTGCTAGAAATGACATACATTTCTTACCAACACTCCCATTTGCAACCAATCAAACCGCTTGAAAACTATCCAGATGTGGCTTCGACCCTACGCTTGGGCAATGTGTACAGTATTATCTCTCGCTCGACTAATTCAAGGCAGCCGACGCCACGCCGCTCTGGATGCTCGTGGGTGTGCCCGCCGTCTTGAGGTAGCACGTCCCAGGCCCGCGCGCACTGGGAAGGAACGTGTAAGCCTTGCATGTGCCACGACAGAGGCCGCAGCAGTCCTCGGCCACGGGCGCCGGCACGGTCGTGAGATCGTTCTTGAGGATGTTGGTGTTTTGCTGCAGGCCGCCGCACTTGGGTGTGACGACGGCTGAGATGGCGCCGTTCGTGTTGCCCACCTGCGTCCGCGCACTCTTGATCCAACACGTCCCGTTGTTAAAGTTGGTCCATGTGTACGCGCCGGCGCCAGGCGTAGTCTGCGCCAGTGCACAGCATTGGCTTGGGGTCGATCCGGGCAGACTACGCAGGTCATTGCCGACGTAGTTGACGTTGACCTCGGCGGCGCCGCATTGCGCAGGGTTGTAGCCCACAACACCCGTGACAGCACCCGCATATGGCTCGACGGCAGCCTTGGCGCTCTTGAGCCAGCAAGTGCCGCCGTTGAAGTTGGTCCACGTGTAGGCACCGCAGCCGAGTGTGCTGCGGCAGATGGCGCAGCAGTCGCGCGCGTCGGCGGCCGGTTGGCTGCCAACGTCGTTGCCGACAATGTTGAGGTTCGACTCGAGTGCGCACTTGAGCACACGGGCCGACGTGACGGCTGCGTTGGCGGCAGTGCCAAAATCGCAGCCGGCGTGGGGATTACTTGCGACGAAGAAACGAGTTCAAGGGGCCACAATGGTCTCGCAAAGTCACATGACTGAAGAGGAGGCAATCTTCAGGGCACAAGGACACTTTTATGTCCTTCACATCGACCTCACACAAGAAAGGCCGACGATGGTACGACTCGAGCCTGCACTCTTGTGTAATTCCATTCGATTTGGACTTATTCCAATCGGCACGGTGGCTTCATAGCTCTGAGTACGTCGTGGTTTCAACAGGTGTCATTGCTCAAGTCGAATAGGAAGTCCGCTGGCCTCTTCTTCAAACCCCACAGGAATTCTGTCCACTGCAGACTCAATGACTTGAGGCATTGGCTATTTCGAATCGCCAAATGGTGCAGTTGTCAAATGCACAAGATATATGAATGCCACACGACCAGAACCGATAGGCGGCGCATTTCGTCGTCCAGATGACATCTCGTAAATATCTCATTTATGGTATCCATTTGAGCAGCCACATGCGGTCGACATGTCCGTTACAGTGCTGTCGCTTGCTTGGCTAGAAATAGCAACCCCCGCAGTCTGACGGTACTAAAATGCACGTCCGGCCACCTTTCGTAGCTGATGCTGTCCCCAAAACGTCTGGGCCAATGAAACCCACATCTAGTGGCATTCGATCCCGCCGTCGTCTGCCACCCATCATCCTCTCAGCTCTTGGTTGCATTTACCTTGGCTTCACAACGGCGTCGTCAACATGGTACCTTGTGCAGTTGGCACCATCGTTCCAAAACGACCTCTGGTGGGTCGGCTATTCGGCCAGCG